>MU226889.1:412136-425219 GCA_018584345.1 Thuja plicata
GATTCAAGAAAAGATGAATCAGAGAGAACATTGGCTATTGATGATAGGAGGAAAATAACAGAAAAGCTACAAGAAAAAGAATCAGAGATTCAAAGACTTACTGAGCATCACCATGAGATTACCAACCGGATTATTCTTATGAGTCAAGAATCAAATAGATTAAATACTAAACTCATTGAAAGAATATAGATCATCGGTGAGCTAAGGGAAGAAAATGAGAAACTAAAGCATGAAATCAGAATTCAAAATCAGCACAATGAATTGATCAAGAAAGATGAAGATAGCAACAAAAGAATGGATGATTTCCTTGACAGTCAAAGAAGAGTCAGAAACTACACAGGAATAGGTTACACCGACAATGGAGAGTCATCTAACCAATCAAATCAAAATAATGTATATGCAACTCGAAGAACCAAGAAGCTGTCATGCAATAATTGTGGAAAACCAAGCCACACCTCAAATGTTTGTAGAAACAAAATGAAAGGTATTCCTCAATCACAATCTACTTTCATTGGTAATTGTTATAAATGTCACAAGCAAGGACACAAGGCATATGAATGCAGATCCAAGGTGACAAATCCAAAGAAGGAAACCTATATGGATAAGTACTATCCTACTTGCAAAATGAATGGACATACATATCAGGAATGGTAGAAAAAGAATAAGAAGGCATGGACACCAAAAGAACTTGATAATGGCTACAAACCAACAAGAAGAGGTAACTCATAGGTTTGGGACTATAACACATGGGTAAATTACACAACATGTGGAAGGTATGGTCATATATCTGCTAACTGTATGAGAAAATGGACTAGAAAACCAAGAGGATGGTCCAATCCTGGAATGGCATGTTTACATTGTCATAAGGTTGGACATGTGATAAAAGATTGCAAAGACCGACTGAAAGAAACAAGTACTTATCCCAATGGAAATACCATTGATGACATCAAGAAGATGAGGAACAAGATGTGGGTAAGAGCCACAAATACTGAAGGTGCTGGAACAAGTAATGAAAATGATGACACCCCATCCAATGGATCTGGTGGCATCACCATTTCCAACTAAATTGCACAAGTATGGAACTACATTATGAAAAGTTATATTATACATCGGTTCCATTTACATATGGATCATATAGACAAATCAAAATTATTAAAGATGCACTATATTGTCACTTGTAAATATTATTGAAAAACCACCATCAGTTATTAGGTACAAATATGCATCGGTGAACACACACAGAAAAGTTAACACTACTTACCAGAATGTATCGGTCTTTACACAAAAGCCAAGTGGCTAAGTGTAAACTAACAGACATCGGTGATCCTTGAGCGGATGAAATCTATCTTCGCCACTTTACCGAAAACCATTGGTGAAGTCATCAAAGCTACTGGAAACCCCAAAAATTTATGCCTACACTAAAGATGTTATTTATGCCTCAACCGACAAACTCAGTCTTTGTATACTGACAAGTTGGTGAGCATTAATGACAACTTAGGGCACAAACGTCATAAAAGACCGATGGCTGAAATCATTTTGCACCTGCAATTTTTGAGCAACCAAGAGATCCCAACAGAGCGATTGAAGAGTGACTCCAGCAAGATTCTAAACACCACTTAGAGGATTCATGGGCAATCACAGAGACTCAGTAAGTACCTGCATTTACCGACTGCACTGTTTGATTTACGAAAAAACCTAAATTTTTGTAACACGATGGCATCGACTTCAAGATTTGAAAATATTAAGAAAGATAAGAAGAACACGATCAAGCTTGTCAATAGAGGCACTTGTGTTGAACCAAAATACAAGCTGCACCCAGAAATCGCATCACAAACTAATGATTCCGTAGCATTCTCCAGAATCCCACCTAGGGTTTTACTGGTAGAAGACGTAAGGTCCTATATACACTGTAAGATCTCAGAATTGGGAGATCTAGACCTAGATAATGTCTACAGGGCACTATGTGATGAAGCTGGAAACCTCAAAGAAGAGCACAAGCATCTGGAAGTGAAAGGACTCATGAATGCATTACACTTTCCCAGAGTTTTCAAAACAGAATGGATAAAGATAGTTCTCAATAGAATGCATAACCAAAATTTATGGATAAATAAGCCAAAATGAATAACAAAGGATGTTATTCATGCAATCACTAGATATCCTACAAATGACAAACTGCAAGCTCACTAGCACCCATCTCTGAAGGAAGTAGAAAAGTTGATTGGTGCAAAATCAGACAAAAGAGCTCTCAAGGTCAACACTATCACTGACACAAAACTCATGTTTGGTGCATGTGTGGTAGGTTACAAAATATTCCAAGCAAGTAGAATGAATAACATATCAAGCACTGCTATGAGCACAACATTCAAAATCATCAAACAAGGAAAGAAGATGGATCTTGCAGAGATCCTGTTGAATCAACTTAAGGAGAACATGAACACCATAAGATCTTCAAGAAAAAACACTTGTAAGTTTGGTTCCCTCATAATGTGCATATTCTTTTACTTTGAAGAATACTTTCCTTCCATAGGAAAAGTAGTATGTGATACAAGAAGACTTGTAACCATACAGATATGTGAGCATATAGAGTCATTAGGAACAAATTTTGATGATATAATGAATGAGTATTTCAAAAGCATTAAGGAAATGTTGCAAGCTAGAACAAGGATACCTGAAAGTTTGATAGAAGAACACAAAGAGGACATATGTTTCATGGTAGATACTGATTTCACGTATATCCAAGCAGTAGTACCTAGGAAGTCTTGGCTTTCACATTTAGAGTATGAAATCAAATCAAGACAAGCCAATGAGTGCATCAAAGCAATATTTAATGAACCAATTGACAAAAAACAAGAAATATTTGGCACCTATGAGGAAGCCAAACAAAAGATCAAAATAGATCTTGTTGTCAAAAAGATTATAAACAAGAAGGACAAGATGGTCAAAAAATTAACTAAGAAACTTGCAATTATAGAAGAAAGTGAAGAGGAAACAGAGGGTAAGGAGGAACACACCAAAGGACAGTCATGTATCGGTGAAGAAGAAGAAAAGAGCAACTTAGAGGGAACAATGTTAGATTCTCCACCTCCTCCTACACCCAAGAAAGAAAGAACAACAACCGCTTCAAGAATAAGAAGCCATACTGCAAAAGAGTCAACTCCTTCACCATTACAGAAAGGAAGAGTGAGGATATACAAGAGAAAACTAGCTCCTCCAAAAGAAAGATAGAACAAAAGGAGGAAGATGACTAGAACTCAAGAAGATCTAGAAGAATCAGCCATGGATGATTGTGATGTAGAAGTACATAAGGAAAAAGAACCTTTGGTGCCTACAACAATTGATAAAATATGCAAGAATATTTCAAAATCACAGTCTATTTTTAATCCTATTTTTAATCCTAACATTAGGAAATGGTTAAAATTCAGTGTAGAGGATCAAAATAAGATTGAAGATGCAATAATTGCAAAAAGATGCAAACATTTTTATGTTCCACTAGAATTCTCAGAATATGACGTTCCCAAAGAACTATCATAGAGATTGTCAGCCAGATGGACCTTTGCACTACATCAGGAAAAGGAAATAAGAGAAAGGATACTTGTAACTCTTATGCCTCCTGATACAAATAAGGAAGAAATTACTAAGATGATGAAGAAGTATGAAAATGATTTCTCACCAAAAATGAGAGCATATGAATTTCTCAAGGGGAAGATAATTGATCTTGATCAAAATAACATTAAGAAGTGGTGCAAGATACTCAAAAAGCCCACTCAGGAAGCTAGCTCGGAGAAGGAACAAATCATCATTAAAGATATACAAGATGACTCATCTGTGGAATTGGATAGAGAAGAGAGTGATCTAGTAGGCCCCAAACATACTGATGTTGTAGATGAAGTATGGCCAGACACTACTCTTCACAACACTCAAAGTGAGGATAGTCAAAATCCATGAAGTCCACTTATATTTACTTGAGAAGAGAAGAAGAAGTTACCAAAGAAGATTTGACAATAAAAGGTAACATAACTGATGATATCAATGATGAATCATCGTTAGATAACATTGTCAATGACAATACAGGAAAAGACCCTGCAGAAGAAGTGCAAAAAGATGAAGACATAAATGTTGCACAGGGCAATATTGATGGTTAGGAAATAGCTCCTGACAATGCAGAAGTCAATACACCGACAAATATGAACATATTAATCGATGCTATTGATATTGAATCAAGTCAGGAGAAATCATTTAAGAAAGATAATGATATACCCAAGGACATGGGTAATGATGAAAATAAAGATGCATCAAATATTCAAAAGGATACAGATGCAGAAATGAAAGATGCAATTGACACTCAGCAAGAAGTGTCTACTGAAAAACACAAAAAAGTAGAAAACAAAACAGATGAAACATTGAGAAAGGATGAAGAGAAAGAAAAGAGTGAAAAAGTCAAAAAGGATGAAAGAAAGGAAGAAAAAGAAGATAAATCTGTTGATACACCCAAGGCAAATGAGGAGACATCTTCACAAAACTAGCTGGTGGACTCAGAACATAAACAAAAAGATGCTTCATCTTCTCGACCCTCACCCACCAAATCAGTCTAATCTCAAGGTTTACAAATGGTAGTACACCAATCTGCCTCCTAGCCAAATAAGAAAAAGAAGAAGGCATTGAAGAAAGATACCTTGGCTATCACACTTGATGAGGTAATAGAAATACCCAAGTGGGTTGTATCTACTTTAGATACTGAAACACTTCAAAAGTTTGGAGTGATGTGTCAAAGAAAGGCAATTCAAGAGAAAATGAGAAAGGCACACAGGGAAGCCCAAGCACTTGAACATACAAGGGATATTATACAACAAATTGTTCCAGATGTCAAAATTGAAGATAACACATCAGTCATGGAACAAATGGTAGCTCTTACCGATGCCATCACAAATCAGAATGTAGATGTAGAGAAGGCAATGTAAGAATAGGCAGAAATGAAGTATCAACACAAACTAATTGAGAAGATCAGCCAAGAAGTGGCAGAGAACAAGGTAAAGCTATATGAACTAGCAAGTGAATTAGAACCTACAATTGCTGAAGTTGTTACCTTGTTATGAAATTATGCACATTAGAGAATTTCACTAAATAAAATAGTGAAAAGCTGTCACAATTAGATTCAGATCTAACAGCTAGTGCACTAAGTTCAACCTCAGATGCAAACACTATAAAGCTGCATCATGAAAAGATAACAGAGGTAAAAAGATTAAGGAAAGAAATATAGGATGCATAGACTCAATTTAGAAATAAGGTTACAGAGATTCAAGCTCAAATTTTTCCAAACCTCACCACTCTGCAACAACATATTACAGATGCAAGAAATCTAATCATGACCCCAGAGATGCCTGTGGTAGACATCATATATGACATGCATGTGAGGATATCACTTGAGCATTTGGCCCTTGAGAATTTGAAGGAGAAATGGGAGAAAATGATAGAGTAAATCAAAGCCTCACACTCTCACATTTTTGAAAAGCTGTAAGTACCTTTGCCCTCATTATCAAAAAAGGAGGAATGTATACATATGTACAATATACTTTAGTAAGAAAAAGGAGGAATGTATACATATGTACAAATACATTGAGGATATGTATAATGTATGTACAACAAGATAGATATGTACATAAACTTACACTTACTTGCATGTGCATAGGGGGAGTCATTTCATGACTAAGGAAGAAGTATACACAGGTGTACATACTAATGCATCAAGTATGTTGCACATATCAGTTTTTGATACTAATGTCAACGGGGGAGATTGATGAAATTAAGTTTTGAAATTAGTATACTTAAAGGGAAAAACATGATGAAGGTCATCAATATAAGCATAACTGGTGGACAACAAGCATACCCGACAAGACAAAATGTCTAATGAGAAATGCTAAGTATAGAAATCACCGACAACAAGCATAACCGATGATACAGTTTTGAGAACATTGTCGACAGAGCAAAAAAGGCATATCCGACGAACAGTTCAAGTAAGGAACACCGACGGAGAAGAAAACCAACAGACTGACAGAGTAGCCCGACCATCAGAACTGATAGTTAGTTAAAGAACCCGCAAAAAGTGGATCTAATTTTACACGTTAGATAAAGCAATGTAATTCTATTTATAGAGTTTTTATTTTTTTTAAATCTTAACTTAAGGGTCAAGAAAGCATATTGTAAATGTTTTAAAGCATTCTAACCGATCTAAAACATATCTAACTAAAGATAAAGGTCAAGTTGTAAACCTCGGATCTAGAGTTAATTTGAAAAGCGTGAATCAAGAATAGAGCTAGAAACTAGTATAAATAGATGTCCCATCATTTGTAATAACAAGGACTTGTAATCATTTGAAGAATGATAGTAGCTATGGAGAGCATCTAAGCAGAAGAAGATAATTCATGCAAAGTTCAGAAATAGATCACAACAGTTATCAAGAACACAGAAAGGCTACCGACGAGCAGAGACAAGGTATTACTCAATCACTCAAGGTGATTACATACATACATTGTAAGCTATACAGGATCTATTATCAGCAATTAGAGATTGCATTCACTATCAGATCAACATTTATATTGTATTTACATTCTAACAAGTGCATCACAACAGAAATCCTTTTGTAGAAGGTGGACTTAATAGTTCTTTGATAAATCTCTTAACAGAGTGCACACCTAATGGTGTTGCTAAAGCTTCAAATGAAGTAGATCCTAACAGGTCTCCACTCTAATACTCTTAACATGGTAGATCATCAGAAGTGATCATTTGTAAGCCTTTACCGACTCCCTTCTTATTTGGAGATAGTGAAGTTTTGTGGGTAGACATCCCCACCACAGTTTTTACTTCCTAACAGGAGTTTTTTGTGATATCATATCATGTGTTATGTGTTATTTATTTTAATGAATGTTTCTTGAATATGTATACATGCAAAGAACTTATATTATGATCACACACACATAATCAAATATTAATAGATAGATAGGTATATACAAATCTAATGACACAAAAGGTTAATGGGCCATTCACATAAAAAGTTTTAGAGGTACTGATTCACCCCTCCCCTCTCAGTACATCATTCCAATTATTCCAACACATATCACTTCCCTCTTTATATTAACTGAACTGTATGTACATATCACTTCCCCCTTTATTTGATACTCATGAAAAAAATGTACAACTTATAAGATGCCAAAAGCTATGACAAAAATGTGCAACTTACAATGTGTCAATAATATGTGCATTGGTGGTTTTGATTTCTTTGATCAATTTCTCCCATTTTTCTTTTAGAATTTATAGTGCTATGTGATCTAGCTCTATCCTTGCATGCATACCATAAATGTTTTCTAGGATAGACATTTCTAGGGTGGAAACTAGTGTGTTTTCCTTTGTCACATGTTATTGTAGTAGTGATAGTGTCGGTAAGAGTTGAGCTTGAAGCTCATTTACCTCATCTCTGTACTTTGTCTCTGCAATTTGTATGTCATGTCTCATTTTCCAAGCCTGTTTGAGTTGCTCAATGTGCAATTTTATTGCCTCTTCATTATTTGTGAGACTTTGTGCACTTACCTTAAGATCAACATCTATTTGTGCTATCTTGTCGGTGTACTCCTGTGTGAGTTGATCAAGCATGCACAATTTTTGTATCAAAGTAATAGCTTCTGAGATGATTGGATCAAGTGTGCTTACCAATTCAGATAGCTTTACCTTTTTCAATGCCACTTCCTGGCTTATCTTTTCTGCTAGTTTGAACTCATACTTTTTGTTCAAGTCTTTCTTCCATAACCTTCGCAACATCTATGTTCTAAGATGTTATTGCATATGTGAGTACCATCAATTTATCAAGCATTGGAGCTTTTTGATCAATATCTACATTAGGTACAATCTACTGAAGTATACTTCTTGCCACTTCCAGTACCTTTGCCTCCTTTGTGGCTTTCCTTACTTTGTCTTGTATTGCTTTTCTCTCACAGAGTCTTGCATACTTGGTCAATTCAGTTGGATCCAATGTCCTTGGATCACAAACTAGAATCTCAATGATTTCATCCAGAGTTACTATATTCTTATGCTTTCCCTTCTTCTTCTTTGAGATTTGTGGGGACGTAGATGTATGAACTACCATTGTGAGTTCATTTTTCCTCTCTGAAGTTCTTGGTGAAGGCTTGGTTGAAGATTCTTCTAGTGTCTTCTACTCGGGGTTCACCTGTCGGCTAGGTGAAGATGTCTCTCCATCATCCTTGGGTGTCTCTGCAGATCTTTCTTCTATTTTCTTTTCCATCTCATCTTTCTTTTCTTCTTCACTCTTATCTTTCTGCGTTTCCTCTCCTGCCTTTTGTGTTTCTTCTTTATTTTGATCAGTAGATGTATCTTTCTGATCGTCGGTTGTAGCTTTCTCTGTAGTTGTCTCCATTGTATTATTTGTGGCATCTTTTGCTTCAGCCTCACCCTTGTCCTCAGGTGTGTTTGTGTCCTCTGCAGTAGATCCATCATCACCCTCTAATATATTGATTGCCTTCATTAATACAGGCATATTTCTTTGATTGGCAGCTTGGGCTGTATCCAGAGTGGTGTCCTGCTCGGCGGTTTGATCTTTTTGAGAAGTGACATCCTCATCTTTTTGTATCTTTTCTGCACGGTCTATTTCTATTAAGTCCATGACTGATGTGTCTTTCCATGTTTCATCAACAACATTCATATCTTTATCATTTGATGTCTTCAAATCTTGTTGTTGTCCTTGATCCTTAAGTGTAATTAGTATTACTTCATCTTTGTTCTGCGGATCTTTATCAAAGTCATAGTTGGTGATATCTTGGATGTCAAGATCATCCATGACTTTGTCTAATTTTATGGGCTCATCATCACTTTCAGTATTATCCAGAGAAATGTGTTGAGGACTTGCATTGTCTTTCTCCTCCTCTCTATGAGGTGTGTCAGTGAGAAGTAATTGTTCCTCATGACTTGTTGACTCTATTGGCATATCAAGGAGTTGTCTCCATTTAGTTTTGGTCATTGTATCTAGATCTATGAATTTGTTTTCTAGAACTTTGTATGCCCTTATCTTGGCTACGAATTTTCTTGAGTGCTTCTTCATGATTTCTTTGATTTCTTCAATCTTAGATTCAGGAGGCATTAGTGTTGCTAGTACCCTCTCCCTTTCTTCTCTTTCGTTCTATAGAGCATATGACCATTGTTGAGATATTTTCTTACCCAACTCTTTAGGTATTTGATTGATGAATTTAGCTGGTACATATTTGAATTTTACTATTAACCTGATTATTGCCTCTTGTATCTTATTCTAGTCATTAGGGTTGAGTGTATCCCATTGCCTAATTTTCTTATCAGGCATTGTACCATGTGTAGCAATGGATTCAATTGCCTCATCAACAATTTGATTTCCGTAATTCTTCTTTTCTACATCAAACTCATCCTCTTTAGAATCCTCTAAGTCAGCTTTAGTTCTGACCATTCTTTTTCTCCTCTTTGTAGGTGTTTCCTTTACAGTTTGTTTCTTTGTTCTCTTAGACGGCTGCTTCCTCATATAGGTCCTTACTTGACATTTCTTAAGAGGTGTGGTATTGGTTGTAGTAGTTTGACTCCTTTTCCTTTTCTTCTTTGCAGGAGGTGGAGGTGGAGGTGTATCGGATTCAATATCCTTAGAATCTGATTTCTATTCATCATGACCTTCACTAATGGTGCCCTGTTCATTAGTTTCCTTTGGTTGTTCCTGTTCCTCCTCTATAACCGATAGAATCTTCTTGAGATTCTTTACCATCTTATCCTTTTTATTTACAATTTTCTTGATTTCTAGGATTCTCTTTATCTTTGATCTGGGCTCTTCATAGGTTCCAAACCTTGGTTGCTTGTTGTCAATAGGCTCATTGATCAATGCATCAATAACATTGGTTTCTTGATCTATATTGATTTCATAATCTAGTGGTGCTAACCAAGCTGTTCTTGGTACAACCGGTTTGATATGAGTGAAATCAGTATCCACCATAAAGCATATTTCATCCTTATGTTTTTCAACAAGTTGTTCAGGAATCCTTGTTCTTTCTATCATCTTTTCCTTGAATTCAAGGAAGTATGCAGTCATAACAGACTCAAAATCATCTCCTGTGACTTGATTAGTTCACTAATATGTAATGTTACTGGTTTTGTAGTGTCCCATTTCACTTTTCCTACTGAAGGAAAGTACCCTTGAAATTAGAAAAAGATACACATGATAAGTGAGCCAAACTTACATGTGTTTTTCTTTGTGGACCTAATTGTGATCATGTTCTCATCAAGCTATTTTAATAGGATCTCACACAGATCCATCTGAATTCCTTTGGTCACTATCTTGTAAGTTGTTCTTACTGATGTTGCAGATATGTTGTTCAATCTTCTTGCTTGAAAAATCTTATACCCAATTACACATGCACCAAATTTTAGTTCTTCATTGGTGATGGTGTTTAATTTTAGACCTCTGTTGTCCCATTCAGCTTTTGTGAGTTTTTCAAATTATTTCCTGGAGGGATGCTTGTGTTCCCTAGGCTTGTTAATTATCAAATAACTAGTGACAACATGAAGGATATCCTTTGTTATTTTCTTGGGTTGGTCTAGCCATAACTTCTTATCATGCATTCTGCTCAAGACTAACCTTATCTAGTCTATTTTGAAGTCCCTCAGGAAATGTAGGGCTTTGGTTATCCTTTTAACCTCTAGATGTTTGTGTTCTTCCTTCAGGTTGCCTTCTTCATCACAAATCTTCTTATAAGCTTCATCCATCTCTAGATTACCTAACTCAGTGAGTTTGCAGTGAATATAAGACCTAACATCTTCTATGAGCAAAACCCTACGTGGAATTTTTGAAAATGCTCTGGTTTCATCAGGTTTTGATGCGATCTCCAATAATATCTTATATTTGGGATCTACACATGTGCTATTCTTAATCAACTTAACCACATTCCTTTCATCACTTTTGATCTTAGCTGTACTTGACGTGGTTGCCATCATTTTTCAAGTTTTAGGGCTTTCTTGAAATTCAGGGTTTTCTTGAAAAATGATGATAGAATACTTTTGGTGCCCTTGGTACTTACTTTGATCCATGAAAATGGTGAATATTCTCTATTCTGTGTGCTTGGATCAATTTCGAGGACTCTATACTTTCTGTTCTTTAATCGCTCTATTTCCGCTCTTGCTTTCTCTTCAAATCGCGGGTGCAAAATGAAGTTGTCCCATTGTCTATTTATAGAATTTTTGCCTTAAGTCTTTTTCATAAATGCTCAATGAATCATTGGGACATGAAGAAGGATTTCGTCAGGAAGACTTTCAAAATCATCATCGGTGTTGACATGATGCTTATGACAACTGTTGACAATTTTTCTTTTACCGACGGATATCGGTATTCTGTCATGACAACCCTTCTTACTTTGCTTCCTTACCGATGGGTGTTGGGTTACATTGGTAACTTAACCACTTTGTGTCTTGACCGACAAGTTTTGGTAAGTTTAAAACAACTTATCCATTATGTTCACCGATGATTTTTGGTATGTGTATACCGACGGGTTGTTTTCTTAGATTTGAAACAAGTAACATAATATGCATCTTTATTCATGCAGATTTTGAATATCTATCTATTGTACAATGGAACTGATGTAAAATATGACTTGGTGTAGTGCAGTTCCATACTTACTTGTTCAGCTCAAGTGGGGGTGGTGATGTCACCAGATCCATTGGATGGGGTGTCACCATTTGCATTGCTTGGTCTAGCTTCATCATTGCTTGAAGATTTTATCCACATTTTTTCTCTAGCCCTCTGGATATCTTCAATGGTGTTTCCATTGGGATATGTGCCTATCTCTATCATTCGGTCTTTGCAATCCTTTTTGAGATGACCACATTTGTGATAGTGTAAGCATACCATTCTGAGATTTGACCAGCCTCTAGACCTTTTGGTCCATGCTCTCATGTATTTTGCAGCAATGTGACCATATCTACCACATTCTGTATAGTTTATCCATGTATTGTAGTCCCATACATATTGATTACCGATTCTCTTTGGTTGATAGGGAGTTTCTTGACCTTTAGGCTTCCATGCTTGTCTTTTCTTTTTCCAGCATTCATTAGCTGTGTGCCCATTCATCTTGCATGTAGGACAGTATTTGTCCATGTAGGTTTCCTTCTTTGGTAGATCCATATTAGACTTACATTCATATGCTTTATGTCCTTTCTTGTTACATTTATAACAAAATCCTATGAATGAAGATGTAGATTTAGGAATACCTTTCATTTTTCCTCAGCATACATTTGATGTGTGGCCTTGCTTTCCATAGTGTTTGCATGTCATCGTTCTTGGTGTTGGATTTTCATAGACATTCTTTGGATTGGCTTGATTTGATGATTCTCCATTTTCAGTAAAGCCTAAACTGTTGTTGCTGTTGACTCTTCTTTGTCCTTCAAGAAAATCATCCATTCTTTTATTGCTCTCTACAACCTTTCTAATAACTTCATTATTTTGTTGCTGAATTCTAACCTCATGCTTTAGTTTTTCAATTTCTTATCTTAGTTCACCGATAGCTTTCACTCTTTCAATGAGTTCTATATTCATTATGTTTTCTTCTTGACTCATTAGAATAATCTGATTTGTGATCTCATCGTGATGCTCAGCATGTCTTTGAATTTCTAACTCCTTCTCTTGTAGTTTCTTTGTAATCTTTCTTTTGTCATCAATAGAAAGTGTTCCTTTTGTTTCATCTTGTCTAGAAGAACTCATCACATCAATCATTCTTACCATCGGAGTCTCTTGACCGATTTGCAGCATCTTTATTTGCTCTGTTAGATGTTGATTGATCTCCTTCAGATTTGTGATGTTCTCTTCTGATGTATCACTTGTATTGGATCCTGAAGATTCAAAGAAATCTGTAATCTCTTCTTCTTGATAATCTTTTTCATTGCTCTGAGTTTCCATACCTTTTCTTTCATCCAACAACTCTCTCATCTTGATTCTAGCTTCTTTATACTGTTCATAGAACATCTGTATCTCAAGATTTTTATTCTCAATATTCTTATCAAGTTTGTACTTCTCCATTG
>MU226889.1:434212-450104 GCA_018584345.1 Thuja plicata
TCACCCCTGTAATAGTCTCTTTGGTTATTGTATATTTCTTTGAAATACTCAAGATCAATATCATCCATATTTTGGGAGGGATCAGTCAGCTTGAAAATCCTTCTGATTTCATCTGCTGATACAGTCAGTATTATATCTCCCTGAGTGTCCCTAACAACCCTAGTCACCTTATCATAAGTGTCCACGATCAAGATGAATAAATCAGTATCCATGAACACACTAGGAGCTATCAATTTTCCCACATCTAATTCCCAAATATTATAGTCTAGGGTAGAGGCATTTCTTTGACTATAGGCCGTCCTGAACAGAGTAAGGCCATCAAAACTAGTAATAGCATCTTTTTCCCACATACCCGAATCATATAATCCTTCCCCAATTTTGAAGCGGGGATGTTGTGGAACTGCCTTTTTAGCTTGTGTGGCATCCCCTAAGGACAATGGTAACTGCTGCAACAAATCTTCCCTAACATTCTATTTTTGGTAATCGACCTGTCCCAAAATTTCAACTCTGGGGGCCATTCTAAGGGTTTTCTATAAAAAATAGAACCAAATTCTGAAACAAGAGCTCTAAAACCTTCTCTAAACTGCAAATTTTGCCCCAATTTTGAATGCAAGTGATCAATAAACTTACCTATTCTGCACAGAAGTCGCGTGGAGCTGGTTTTCTTCGCAATTCTATCTTTGCTCAAATAACTTTGGTGAATTATTGAGGCTGCAGTTGGCTTAATCAATTTCATGGCCTCAATCAAATTAGTCCTTTGAATTGAATTCAACTAGAGGTGTCACACGTTCTGCAATTAATCCACAGCTTCAATTTCACGGTTTAACAGCTCTCTGCAAATTGTTCTGTCAATTTTTAATTTGAGCCGTCGATTATGGACATCACTCTTCGCATCTGACGGCTATCTTATTTTCCCATAAATCACTGTTGACTGAGGACATGTGTCACCTCCGCTTATTCACTTATTTGTTAGATGTTGAGCATCTTGGATATAAGTGATTAAGCGAGCCGTTAGATATGAAACAACTTAACTGAACTTTAAACCTTCGCCAGCTTTGAGTGCCTGGGCCCACCAACTGCTAGATGTCATCACCGCTTATTTGCTTATTCGTTAGATGTCGAGCATCTTGGATATAAGCGATTAAGCAAGCCGTCAGATCTTTCCAAACTTGTGCATCATTTAACAAAACGCCTTTACAATATTCTCGGCCCCACCAAGGACACGCGTCGCCTCCACTTGTCTGCTTATACATTAGATGTCGAGCATCTTGGATATAAGCAAATAAGTGCACCGTCCGATCTTTTCTAAGTTGCTCACCTTTTAACAGAGGACTTTCTTAACATGCTCAGCCCCACCAAGGACACGCGTCTCCTCCGCTTGTTTCCTTATACGTTAGATGTCAAGCATCTTGGAGATAAGTGAATAAGTGTGCCGTCCGATATTTTCTGAGTTGCCTGATACATAAGGGGATGATGTAAAGGGGACCTACATGGTGAGACTTAGGAATTATTAAAGCGTTTAGGATGATACAATCTTTTGACAAAAGCAACCCATTCAACACAAACACATGACTTAAAATGACATAAGTGACCAAAAAAGTAACGCAAGAATAGAATAGGCCAAGGCAATTTGGTTTTTTAGTCACTTTTGACCATTTTCAATTAGGTTGAGGGTTTGAGGAACTTTTGCAGAGGGATGAAAATAATTTGAAACTCAATCTTGAAAACCTTGACACCAATAATGATAGGAGACCCTAAGAAAACTACAAGACACAAATTGGACAAGAAATAGCACCAACAAGGTGAAAAGTAAGTACCATCATAATCTGAGAACTCTGTTTATCATTTGTGGGAAATCCCTAATTTTAGAATCAATGCCAACTACATCAAGAACCACTAAGCTCAAGAATGTTAAGAAGAACAAGGTCAATATAATCAAGAATAATACATGTGAGGAACCTAAGTATAAGATATTTTCCAAGGTTGCTTCACAACTCGGTAATGCTGGTGCTTTCTCAAGAATAATAGCTAGGATTTTTCTTGTCGAAGGCATGCGAGCATATATACACTACAATATAGTAGAAATTGGAGACCTGGAAGTTGAACAAGCTTTCAAAAAGATTTACAACAATGATGTCACTATCAAGGAAGAGCACAAGCACATTGAGGTAAAAGGGCTCACAAATTCCCAATGGTTCCCGAAGGAGTTCAAGACCGAATGGATTCAGTTAGTACTAAGCAGGATACATGACTAAAAGTTATGGCTGGATGAGCCTAAACTGATTACTAGGGATGTTATACATGTTGTCACCAATTATCCTATAACCAATAAGGTAAAGGCACTAAAGCACCTGCCTAAACTTGAAATTGAGAATAATACATGAGCCACATGGGATGGAAGAGGACTGAAGGTATCCACCATCAATGATGATGAACTAAAATTTGGAGCATGTGTCTTAGGATACAAGTTTGTTTAGGCTAGCAGGATGAACAATATTGCATCTAGAGTTGTGGATACAACATAGAAGATTGTCAAGAAGGGATTGCAGTTGGATCTATCAGACCTGCTACTCAGACAATTAGAAGACAATATGAAGACAATAAGAAATGCAAAGTCAAATTCATGTAAGTTTGGTTCTCTGATAATGTGCATATTTTTCTATTTCCAAGAATCTTTCCCATCTATAGGAAATGTGCAATGGGATACTACAAGACCAGTGACCATACATATTAGTGAGTTCATAAAATAACTAGGAGATAACTTTGAGTCAGTCATGGATGAATACTTTGTTGGATTCAAAGATAGAATGGAGAAGAGAGTAAGGATCCCAGAACAGTTAATTGAAAAGTTCAAAACTAACATATGTTTAATGGTAGACATTGACTATACAGACATCAAGCCAACTGTATAGAGAACAACATGGATGTCTCCACTTGACTATGAGGTGAACATAGATCAAGCATCTAATGAAATTGAGGCATTAATAAATGATCCATTAGATAAAACAAAACCTAAGTTTGGAACTTATGAGGAAGCCAAAGAAAGGATTAAAACTGGCTTAGTTAAGAAGAAGATTGATAGGAAGAAAGACAAGATGGTTAAGAATTTGAAGAAAAGGTTGTCGGTAACAGAAGAAGAAAATGAAAAGAAAGAAGAAAATGAGGGTCACTAACCCATCGGTGAAGCTGAGAAGGAGAGTGAATCAGAATCCATAGAGTAAGATACACCACTACCTCCACTAGCAAAGAAGCCAAGGACTATTGTTGCATCCAGGACCAGGAGTCAGACAACAAAGGATGCAAGTCCTTCATTAGTTAAGAAAGGTCAAGTAAGGACCTACAAAAGAAAACCTCCAACCAAAAAGACCACAACACCAAAGAGGAGAAGGAAACTAATCCTAAATAAGGAAGACATAGAGGACATAGAGTAGGACGAATCTGTCAAAACATAAAAGACAAATATTCCTGAAACTATTGATGAGATATGTGAGTCAATTGAAAAAAGAGGTGGCTTGATTGACACCAAGGTAATAAAGTAGCTAACATTAGAGCCCAAACATCAGAACAAGGTTGAGGAAGAATTGATACAAGCAATGATAAACTTCAAATATGTACCTGTACAATTTGATGACAAAATTTCAAAAGAACTACATGAACGATTATCTGCTAGATGGAATTATGCATTAAAGAATGAGAAGGAGATAAGGGAAAGAGTCCTAGTATCTCTTATTCCTCCTGAATAAAAAATGGAAGATATACAGGAGATGATGGAGAAACATGCAAATGAGTTCTCACCCAAGTTGAGAGCTTACAAGGTTCTACAGGGCAAGCTTATAGAGCTAGAGAAGGATAGTAACAAAATTTGGAGTAAAATACTAAATAGATCTACTGAGGAGGCAAGCTCCGAGAGAGAATTACCTCTCACAAATGAGCCACACAATGATGAATCTCTGGCTAAACCTAGTCTAGAGCACATACTAATAAATGACACAAAGGATGTCACAAGAGTAGAATTGGACAAAGAAGAATTGAACACAACATGAAAAAAGGATATGGATATTGATGATGAAACATGGATGGACAATGCTATTATTGACAACACCGATGATCCTACAAATGAGGTAAAGAAACATGAAGATGTCACTGTTGTCAAGGATCAAACCGATGAACAGGACACTAAAATGGAATCTACACAAGTACACATACCGAGCCAGATGCCATTATTGATTCAAGCAATCAATATAATCTCACAGAAGGAGAACATAAATACACAACTGATGACCAGAATGTCATTGGAGGAGATCAAAATGTAACAGGTGAAGATATCAAACAAACAGATGGAGACCAAACAGAAAAAGATACACAAATGAAAGATGCAAATGAGGTGCAAAAAAATAAATATGAGCAAGATAAGACAATTAATACCACTCCTAAGAACACCAAAGGAGATGATGCAAAAATACCAAAGGTTGCTAAGGAGACGTCCTCAGACAACTGACATGCAAACATCGAGCAACAAGAAAAAGGTACAATGCCATATAAGCCTTCCTCTAGCACATCAGACCAAGCATAGAAGTTGGCTAAGTTGGAGGTCACACTTGATGAGATCATAGAAATACCAAAGTGTGATTCAACTAATTTATAATTTGAATCACTCCAAGAATATGGAGAAATATGTCAAAGGAAAGATTTGCAAGAAAAGCTTAAAAAGTAGCACCGAGACTCCTTAGTATTGGAGACCACAAGGGATATCCTAAATGAGATAGTCCCTAAAATTGATGTTGATCACAATATCCCCATTCTGGATCAACTTGTCGTTCTCACCGATGCCATCACAACACAAAATGTGGATGCAAAAAAGGCGATGGAGGAATGAGCAGAACAAAAGTTCCAATATAAATTGACAAAAAAGATCAGCCAAGAAGTGGCAAAAAATAAGGTAAAGCTTTCAGAACTGACAAATGAATTAGATCCAATCATTACTGAAGCAATTTCCTAAATTCAAAAGCTATGCACTTTAGAGAAATTAACAAAGGATAACAATGATAAGATTGCAAAGTTTGATTCCGATCTTAATGCAATTGCTCAAAGTCTAACCATAGATGGAAATGCAATCAAATTGCATTATGAGAAGATCATTGAAATAAAATGGGTAAGACAAGAACTATGGGAAGAAAAATATCAATTTAGAGAAGAGTTTATCGAGATATAGTGTCTACTCTTACCGAACCTCACACTTCTACAACAACACATACATTCGGCAAGACAACTCATTGCCACCCTTGATATGTCTGTAGTAGACATCATCTACGACATGCATGCTAGGATCACATTAGAGCATATGGCTCTTGAGATTTTAAAGGATAAATGGGAGAAGATGATGGAGTAAATGAAGACCTCTCACTCTCATATTTTTGATAAGCTATAGGTATACACCTTTTCCCTTACTATCAAAAAAGGGGGAAAATGAAATGATATGTACAAAAAGGCAAAAAGGGAAAAGAAAAATATAACACAAAGGGAAAAGACAAGGTGAAAAGGAAGAGATAGTATAAAGATAAAGTGTATATACACATATACTATACTATACCGGCATATGCATAAGGGGAGTGATGAAATGACTAAGTAATATACATGGTGTACATACTATAAAATTTATTAGTATTTTGCACATATCAGTTTTTGATATTAATATCAAATGGGGAGATTGATGACATAAGTTTTTCCATTAGTATGCAAAGAGAAAACAATTATTATAAACCATCGGTTACACTACACCGAAAGTCAGGTTTTCAATTCAGACCAAAATTACTAAGTAAAGGGAAACCCAACGACACAATTTTACAGTGTAAACCGACAGTGAAACCCAAACATGATATAGAGAAACCCGACGAGTAGGATACAGTGAAAACTGAGAGAAAATACAAGAGAGGAACCTGATAGAAAATTCAACCAAGGAACACTAAAAGATAGTCAAACTGATTTCAGAGTAAACTGAGCATCAGACACCGAAAGTCAGTTATATCATAAGAAAAGTAGATCCAACTTCCATGCCAGATAAAACAACCATATTCTATTTATAGAATTTTGATTTGTTTTAAATCCATTTCTTGAGGAACAAGAAACATTATTGTAATTTTTTTAATCAGTCTAACTAATTAAAAACATGCAAACTAGGAGATCAAGGTCAAGTTGTAAACCTTTGATCATAGAGTTAGTTTTTTAATACATGAAACTTAATTAGGTCAATCTATGTTATAAATAGAAGTTGTAATCATTCATTTAAGATGGATGAGAGGATGAATGTAGCCAACGAGCACATCTATGGATTAAACTGAGAGTTTCAAGAAGAAGAACAACAAAAGATAAATTTGGTTATCAAGAACCAAGAACCAAGGCTACCGAGCAACAGAGGTATTAATCAATCACATTAGTTGATACATTTATACATGTAATCTTGAATGGATCTATAATAAACAATTGTAGATTTCACACACTTAGGTCAATGAGTATTTTTTTCTGCATTCTAACAAGCGTAGAAAATAGAAGAAATCATTTCAAGAAAGGTGGATTTAACAATCCTATTGTAAATATATTAATCGAGTGCACACTAAATAGTGTTGCTAAAGCTCTTAATAGAGTATACCTTAACCAGTGTCCACATAATACTCCTAACAGGGTAGATCATCAGAAGTGATCAAATTGTAAGCCTTAATCGGCCCCTTCCAATCTGCAGATAGTGAAGTTTTTGTGGGTGCCATCCCCACCGTATTTTTTACCTTCTAACAGGGATTTTTTGCATTACCATATCTTGTATTACGAGTCAATTACATTCATGAATGTTTACAAACAATTACGATTATGAACTGATATCACATGCATAAAGAAAGAATATCATATATGATCGGTAAAGAAAATATTTGATTACATAAGGTTAAAGGTTAATTAAAAAAATTTTTTAGAGGTACTGATTCACCCTCCTCTCTCAGTACACACTTCCCATTATTTCCAATAGGGAGAGAGTTCAAATAAGTTTGAGTCATGATGGCTAGACAAGGAAGTGAAGTTGTTCAAAAGTAGGATGTCTAGGTTACCAAAAGCCAGGGATCTCTGTTGAAGCCTTTGCATTCAACCTAATTCCTTGAGGGAGTACCATTCTTTTATGAATTCCTTGAGTAGAATTACATTAGAAAAAATTATTTGACCATAAATCAATAGAAAAAAAACATACACTAATTCTTTGACCACACTAAGTTACCACCATACAAATTATTAAGGTATGATATTTGGAAAACAACGTACTATTCTATTTTATGAATATTTATAAAACATTACCTCATGTATTTGAGCTACCCATCCACGTCTACTAGAATGAGCACTCCTTGGTGTGCTCGTACAACCAACTGCACCCTACAATGCATATTATTCATGTATAAATTTAGATTCTTCTATACAAAAAAAATTATTTACTTTTAACAGATTTAGGTATTAATTAAAATAACATGTCAAAACATAAATTTAAACAAACCTGTGTTGGCTCTGTACCATACCCCATTGACACCAAATCATATGTGAGGGCCATAACCTCATTAGTGGATGCCTGACATCTTCTCCCGCAATGTACACATGAATGGGATGTCAAACCATTCGCACTCACCTGACTATCTACCCCATCACATATACCATTACAACTAATGTAGATATGCTCAATGGGCTGGGCTGACCCTATAAATGTATCTAATGATAATGGAGTTGGCACGAGATGAGGTTTTCCTAATGGTGCATCTAATGACAATAGAGTTGGCGTGGGATGGGATGATCCTAATGGCGCATCTGATGAATATGGAGGTGGCACAGGCACTGAGCCATCCTCTCCAACTAATTGAGTGCCATGCTAGATAATGACATTAGTCAATGATGTAGCTGCATGAAGAGTCTGTATATCCATAGACTCCCTTCACCACTACTGGGACCACAACATGAATGATGGGTTTTCTCACAACATGACTCCTCTCTTGTGGACGGGTAATCCTATGTGCCACAGGTCTATCCTACACAGAGCCTCTCCCTCTACCCTGGAACTCATGAAAGTCAAAGTATTTCAGCTTCTCGCTAAGGATAAACTCATATTATAGCTTCCTCAAAAAATATAAAGGCACGTCATTATTATTACAAGGTGGTTGGTCAAATACCATGTACCACCTATCCCAAAAAGTTGTTTTCATCCCCCTATGAGCACACCAATGTATAGGAAACCTTTTTGTATTATCTTCTAGGGAATTGCTAGTATTAGGATCGGTAAAAAGGGAACATATGTCACATTTTTGTATGCCTTTTATTTTCACATCCTCATATGATAAACCATCAACATAATATGTATGACACCTATCCCTCCATGAACCCCATTTTGTCACCTCTTGAGACACCTCATTTTCTCTATTGGACATTATATCTAATGTAGTGGTGAGGTAGAGTGATGCTAAAGACCAAAAGCCTTTAACCTATTCACTAATATATTAGTTTTTGCACTATTTTGGTTAAGGCGTTGCATGAAGTCATCTTGTGTTGCATTTACATGATCTAATGACACATGTGGAGGGTCTACGGGTGGCGGTAGTTGTGGATGAGGAGAATTTTGAGGAGGGTTTACGGGTGGTGATGGTGGTGGATGAGGAGAATTTTGAGGAGGGTTTACGGGTGGCGATGGTGGTGGACGAGGAGAGTTTTGAGGAGGGTTTATGGGGTGGGGGGGTGGTCTTTCATTTCTTTTTCCTCTTCTCGGGTTGTTTGATGAATGTGATATGAAATTAATAAAAAAACAAAAAATCAATGACATAACCTAATTTGATTACAAATGCTTAAAACAACAACAAAACAACAAAAAGAATAAAACTTACCTTTGTTGTGGGGCGCCATTGCTTGAAAATGTGGAAATTGTTGAAGAAACCTTGTTTTCTTCAAAGCACGATCAGGTTGTGATGTGTTTTTCTCTCCTCCACTCTATTGCTCTATGGTTTAGGTGTTAGAAATTGCCTAAGCTGCGGGCTTTAAAAAATATAATATGTTTCTAATAACCTGATCAGTTTATTAGAAAGATAAATAAGCCGATCGAGTTATTAGAAACATCAATAACCTGATCAGGTTATTAGAAAGATAGAATTTTTTAATAATATTATCTAGGCTTGGTTACCAAGCCTAGTACAATTTTGAAATTTCAATAACCCGATCGGGTTATGTGAAATTTGAATTTTTTTTAAACATGTGTCCACTTTTTTGGGTCACAACTTGGTGCACACACCCATTATATATAATATAATATAATATAATTTATATTAAAATATAATATAATATTATATATAATATAGTACATAATATATATTATATATAATATAATATATTAATATTAATATATATATATATATATAAATATAATGCATAATATATAAAAAAGCTATTACTTAATATTTGATATCGGATATATATCCGATATTGGATATGTATTCATTATCAGAAATGTCAAACATAAATCACCAACCCAAAGATTTTCCTCGAGATTGCTATGTGTTTTGGCTTGGGAACGCCAAGCCTGGAAAGTCAACCTAGAATATGTATTTTTGAAATCTCCCTACATTTCCAAACTTCAACCTTATAGTTGACTCCTTTTTTAAATCTAAAATTGATGAAATGAAATGGATGCCTTAAGGAGATTCTCAGCTTTCACCAATATAAATTCTATCAAGTTTCGAGTTTAATAAATAATAATTATTTATTTTCTAATTAGATTATGTCTAAAGTCCTGATTGATAGGCTGATTGAAAAACATCTTTAAATTTCAAATGGTATAACATTTTTCAAATCTGAAATATGTGTCACATTCTATGCTTCGTATATTATAATAATTTTTTTATTAAGTTTTGACCAAGTTAAGGTGGTCACACACGAGAGTTTTTTATTCTGAAAAAGTTGTAGTAAAAAAATCATAATTAATTATTTATTTGGAAAAAAATTATAAAAAAATATGTGTCACATCTATACATGAGTATTCTACTTATATCTAGAATGTTAAAAAAATATGATCATTTGATTGTTGTTAGGGTGGTTAGACATACACTTATCTTTTTCCTCAAATTTATGTATTACTGCATTGAAATTTCAATTTTTCACCAAATAGATTTTTTTCCATAAAACAACTAGTAAGCTAGAAAATACTTTTAGAATTCTTAGGTCCTGAGAGGGGAGGGTGAATCAGTACAAAGAGGAAATGAAAAAATTCAACCACCAACCTGAATAGAAATAATATAAATTTCTAAACCACAAAGAATATAACAAGAGTAAGCAAATAGAAGTAAACAATGTCAAGCATCCACAAAGTCATCACACATGGAATAGATATTTTTATCGTGGAAACCCTTGGTTAGAGGGTTAAAACCACGGTGGGGATGAAACCCACAAGCACACTACTGGAGTAAATGAGTTTTCCCTTTTTTGAGCTACAAATACCCTTTCTAAGGGTTCACCCTGTTAGGAGTGGCAAGTATATTGTTAAGAGTATAATCAGATTAGTTATGATCTACCTCCCTAGAGTATTTACAACTCTTTCTATGATTCCACCCGGTTAAGGGATTTATAGTAAGAACCTGTTAGAGTTCACCCGATTATGGGATTATGCTTGCTAAAACTATTAGGGAAAAAAAAGATGAATTATCTAGCTGAAATACTTGTTGGTTCAATGAGAGGGGTGAATCAGACAAAATCAAATCTGAACACTTAAAACTTAACTCATTGATTCACTCAGTAAAACTGAATATAGTAATAACTGATAAACTAAACAACTTAATAAATTAAACAACCATACATCTCAAATATGTAAATCAATCATTCATACTCATTAACATTAGATTAACTCAGTTGACACTAGATTTAAAGAGGAAACTCAATTTGGGAAAAACCTCTATGGGAATTGTGACACGCAATAAAAAATGTACCCTTCTGAAGTACACTTGGTTAAGAACTTATCTTGTTAAAGATTACAAACATATTTGCTAAATGTGACCTTGTTAGGGGATTTACCTCAGATCTATTAATATCTTCACCCTATTAGGAGTGACCTTGTTAGAGGTCTTTAAACACTCTTTTATGTTGTCACCTACTTCTAGGATTTACAAATAGGATGGTTAAAGCCACTCGGTTAAGAGATTTCTCTGTTACAAATACTAATAAGAAACAATAAAAATTTGATCTGTAAATATAGAAACTACAATTTGCTTATGTCAGATCCTTTATGCTCAATTGAATACTGGCATCATATACTCCATTTATCTATTTCTTAGACTGTAGATTCTTCAATCTTTGTTTCTATGTTCTGCTAGGTAAATGTTGTTCTTCAACTTCTTCTTCTCTGTTCAAATCGCTAGCATTTCTGTGTATTTCTTTGTTTGTTCTCATTCTTTATATAGACATATTTTTTCCTCTTAATCTCCTTAATTAGATTTTCCATCATTTTCTCTCTATCGTTCAATCATCTTCTTCATAAATCTCAACTTGGTAAACCAGTTCACTTTTACCTCGGAACTTGAACTTTTTTTGGAACTCACATAATCAGGTTTAATAGCTTGATCTTCACCTTAGATTTTATCACTAAATTTTTGCATTCGTAGATCTTCTAACAATATTCATTTAATTCTTATCCTCATCCACCTCATCATCGCTTCACATTAAATTCAATCTTATCATCATTTACAATCAATATCCTATACTCTGTAATACTTGCTTTGCAAGTCGGTAACTTTATTCATTCTACTCGGTGTCTAACTCATCTTTGGTGCTTGGTACTTGTATTGATCACTCAGTGTTCAGTAACTGTGATTGACTAATATAACTCTATATTGACTTCCTCTATCTAGCTCGATAAATTAACTCTTTCAGTCATAACTTAACTCTTTGCAATTTGTGACTTAATCAATCAATTGTACCATTTTGATAACATCAAATATATAGTAGAAAAAAACTATATCATCATTACTTCACCATTGTCTGATCTGTATTTTTCACCCATTTAACTTCTCCTCTTAAGATATGGTAACATAATAAAAATTAATTAAAAAATTGCTTGACATCAATGACAAAACAACAACCGAACTAACCATTTCTAGAATCATGATACTCGATATCACTCAATCTTCATCATCTCCATCAGATCTTCATCAATTGAAATTAACAATCTCCCTCTTTGGCCTTGATAGAAACCACTATAAGAGTGTTTAGAAATTGATGATTGAAAATCTCAAATACATAACTGAACTCCCTTTGAGTTGATATTTTTGTTTCCAATTTGATCTTTGATCTAGAATCTCCCTCTTGTATAAATATTCTAATTCTTGCAGCATACATTCTGATTCTCCTTAATGAGTAAGTAGTAGTAATTGATTCATTCTCTCCCTCTTTGAAAACAATGCCAAAAATTCACGCTCCTGAAAACTTGTTCTAGTAGTGGGTTATACCTGACATGTACTCATAAAACATTTCATACAAAAATCTCTTCACAACTCTAGGAAACTCCTTAAGTGTATCATACTAAAATCAATTCAATAATAGATATTCTAATAAAATATAGAATTGATGCAACATGCCTCATGGTTCTTAGTGAATATTGGATAGGGAAAGAACCCCTAATTTACCTTTGAGATACTCAAAAGCATCTTTAGGTAGTATCTTTGTAAAGATATCAACCAATTGTTCCTTTGAACTGACATATTCCAATCTCACATTGTTCTCTTGAACTTTTTATCTCAAGTACTGATGCTTGATAGAAATGTGCTTGGTCTTTGAATGCATAACTGGTTTCTTTGATATATTAATAGCACTTGTATTATCACAAAAAATAGTGACCGGATCTTTGATCTTTTCTTGCATACCTTCAAGTAATTGTTTCACCCATACTATATTTGTACAATCCATAGCAACAACAACATATTCTACCTCAAAATTATATTGTGAAATGCAACTTTGCTTCTTGTTCAGCCATGTGACCAATCTTTCACCTAGAAAGAACGTACCTCCACTAGTACTTTTCCTGTCATCAACGTTTCTAGCCCAATCTACATCAGAGTAGACTTGCAGATCAAAAGTACCTCCTTTCTGCTACAATAAACCAAATTATTTTGTGTCTTTTGGATATCTCAAAATTCTTTTTACAGCAGACATTATATGTGTTTCCTTTGGATTAGTATAAAATATTGCAAAAATCTCAACAACGTGTGCTATATCAGGTCTACTGTGGAAAACATACTGCAATTTACCAATCATGGATCGGTAAAGAGTATTATCCACCTCTTGTGTCTCATCTTCTTTTGATAATTTACATCCAGTAACCATAGGTGTTCCAACATGCTTGTAATATTCCATACCAAAGGTTTTGAGGATCTCTTTGATATACTTATTTTGTGTAATATAGACCCCTCCAGTAACTTGTTGTATCTTTAGACCTAGAAAGAACTTAATCTCTCTAATCATTGACATTTCAAAATATTTTCTCATTTCATCAGAAAATCCTTTACATAAGGTGTCATTACCTCCAAAAATAATATCATCAACAAAAATTTTAGCAATCAAAAATTTGTTGTCACTATCACACTTAAAGTAAACATTATTGTTATCACTTGTTCTTTGAAATCCTATTTTTATTAGATAAGAGTGCAATATATCATACCATGGTTGAGGTGCTTGTTTCAAACTATATAAATCTTTATGTAACTTACATACCTTGTTCTCATTTTCTCAATGAATCCTTCAGGTTGTTCTATGTATACTTCTTATTCAAGTATCCCATTAAGAAATTTAGACTTAGCATCCATTTTATATACCTTGAATCCTTTGTAAGAAGCATAAGCCAGAAGTATTCTAACTCCTTGCAATCTAGAAACAAGTGTGAAATTCTCTCCATAGTCAATTCCTTCTTCTTGTGCATAACCTTTGCAAACCAATCTAGCTTTATTTTTGATAACTTCTCCATGCTCATTCAATTTTCTTTTGAAAATCCAGTTAGTACCAATAACATTTTGGTCTTGAGGTTTTGGTACTAATGTCCATGTCTTTTTCTTCTCAATTTGATCATACTCTTCTTTCATTTCTTTCATCCAATCTTCATTATCTAGTGCTTCTTTAACTTTCTTTGGCTCAAATGTTGATATCAAACATGTAGTCTCTTACCTTGCTTCTAGTTATGACTCCAACATTCTTATTTCCAATAATCTTTCTCGGGAAATGGTGCCTCCTCACATACTTTTCCAAAATAGGCTCGGTATGTCTCGGACCTTCAATATCAACATTCAGTTATTGAAATCCTTTTTCATCTTCCTCCTTGGTAGGTGCTTGGTAACGTATTAGGCACATCAGGTTGTACATATAAAAAATTCTCATAATCCTCAGGTTACTTCTTGTTAACTTCATCATTCCTTTCTGCAAATTCATTGATTCTTACATTTGCACTTTCCACCATCTCGTTAATAAATTTGTTCAAACATTTGTAAGCTTTACTCGTCGTAGAATATCTTAAGAATATTCCTTCTTCTTCTTTTGAGTCAAAATTTCCTTCTCTAGAATATTTTAGAATATAACATTTGCTTCCAAAAACTTTAAAGTAACTGACATTAGGTTTGTTCTCATATCATATTTCATAAGGTGTCTTGTTGGTACCTTTCTTCATTTGTACTTGGTTCAATGTGTAAACAAAAGTACTCACAACTTCTCTCCAAAATTTTTGTGAAATTCCTTTTTAATCATCTGTGTCAAAGCACAATCAACAATAAATTTATTTCTTCTCTCAACAATCCCATTCTACTGTGGTGTCATCGATGCTGAAAACTATCCTTTAATTCCATTCTCATTAAAAAATAATTTAAACTCATCATAAGTAAACTCACTTCCTCTATCTATCTCAGACATTTCAATTGTCTTTTAGTCTCTTTTTTAACTTGGGCCTTATACCACTTAAACATTTGAAATGCATCATGTTTTTCTTTTAAAAAAATTACAGACATGATTCTAGAATAATCATCCACAAATAAAATAAACCTTCTCTCTCTATATAACCTTGAGTCTTCATGGGTCAACATAAATCATTATGCACTAAATCCAAAATTCCTTGTGTAACATAAGTCTTATTTAAAAAACATAGATTTAGTAATCTTACCCATCTGAAATTATCTGCACATAGCATTCTTAGGTTTCTCTAATCTCGATAGTCCTCTCACTCTATTTTTCTTACTCACTTTGATTAAGTTGTCAAAATTAACATGAAAAAGCCTTTTGTGCCATAACCAAACATCTTCAATTTTAGAAAAGATTTAAATCTTCATAGAAGTATCAAGATAAAATAAATTTCCTTTATATTGTTCTCTAGTAGAAATTAGACTATCCTTCTTATCAAATACTTTCACCTTTCCATATTCAAATTCCAGTCGGTGACCTGTATTATTTAACTGTGCAATACTCAAAAAATTATATAATAAGCCTTCAACCCAATAAAATTGTTGGAAATATTCAGGACTAACAGAGTTACTGAGAGGGGAGGGGTGAATCAGTAACACTTAAAACTTTAAAGTATTTCTGCACTTTTATATTCTTTAACCATTCATTCATCTAATCTACTGCAACCATGAAAATTTAATCATTCATAACACATAACACAAAGATTGGTAACCCAGAAACCTTCCAAATAGAAAGTAAAACTGGGGTGGGGATGGTACCCACAAAACTTTGGTACTGCAGTATAAAGTTGGCCGGTTAAGGCTTACAATGATCACTTCTGATGATCTGCCCTGTTAGAAGCAATTTTGGACTGCTAGGTCCACCTTGTTAGAGGATTTACAAACATACAATGAAGTATGCACTC
>MU226889.1:450534-529097 GCA_018584345.1 Thuja plicata
CCGAAGTGTAGCTTGGAACTCGGTAGCTGTAGTGACTCGGTAAATACATTGTCACTCGGTAACCACTGGTGACTCGGTAGTAACTGTCATCTCGGTTATCTTCAACTGATGACTCGGTGACTACCGTTTGCTCGGTAACTGCTATTTTTCTCATATGCTCGGTGAATGCCTTACTGCTCGGTTTGAACTGTTTGATCGGTGAGCTTTGCTGAATGCTCGGTATAGGCTGTGGGCTGAGTGATGAGCTCGGTAAGCATTCAAAACCGAATAAGTGTTTTCACTAAGTGCATTCACTGATGCCAAATGTATCATTATTCCAACAATAAACATCATCACATTTTTTGTTATTCAATATAATTGTAGAGCCTTTTCCTTTCATAGGATATGAAGCATCATTACCAGATCTAACAAATCATCCATCATGCTTTTCCAAGGAAATAAACTTAGGTGTGTCACTAGTCATGTGATGTGAACAACCACTATCTATAATCCATGTTTCATTTTTACTTATCATATTAGGGATCTTGGTTATTCTTCATCAGAATCATCTTTAATGGCAAGATAAGAAACTTATTTTCCATCATCACTATCATCTTAATCATCGTCACTTAGTCCTTGATTAGCAATGTGACAATATTTCTTACCTTTGTTTTTGTAGTCTCTGAATCTCCTGGATCTGTTTTATCTTTTGTCCTTATCTCTATTATCTTTCTTTTCCTCCTTATCTTTCTCAGGGTAGTTAGATGCAAAATGACCAATTTTATCACAATCAAAACATTTCAAGGGTAACTTACCTTAGCATTTTGATTTGCCTCTTTGTAGCCTTCTCGCCAACAAAGCTTCAAATTCTCTTTCATTCTCATGAAATTCAGTAAATAACTCTTCAAGACCTTTAGTACAACTATACAATTTCTCACTATCACTACTCAAATATCCATCCCTGGCTATGACTTGACTAGCTTTTCCAATATTTAAGGTAGACTTAAATGTAGATTCAATCTTATATGTAGCAAGAAAACTATTATCAAAATCATTTAACTCAAATGTAGCTAACTTACCAATAGTAGAATCTCGTGAAAGATTCATCTGGGGAATAGATCTTAGCTCTTATATAGAAGATACATGAATAGCATAACTTGGTAGTAGGGTTCTCAACATATTTTTTTAACATCATCCTCTATTATGAATCCTCTAGTTTTTTTGATAGAATTAACAATCTCCTTAAGTCGTGTACTGTAATGTATTATGTTCTCTCCTTCTTTCATCCTCATAGAGTCAAATTTACCTCTCAAAATTTCTTCTTTAGCCTTCTGAACATGCTGCTCTCCACCATTGGTAAAAATAAGCTTATCCCACATTTGTTTCATAGTACATCTATCAAGTTCATCATATTCCTGGTCGGTAACTGTAGAAGCAATCTCAATCATAGCTTGTGTGTGTTCTTGTTTCTATCTTTTCTCACTGATTGTCAAAGGTGCAGTAGTCAGTGCAACATACTCATTATCAATAAAATGAAATCCATATTCTCCTACTCCAGACACATGCAACCTCATTCTACTTTACTATTTACAGAAATGATCCTTATTCAACTTTGGCACTTCTCTCTTATACATCTTTAGATCTTCACTCAAGTCCTTTTAAACTTATAAATTAAGAGTAACTAGCTCTGATACCAATTGTTGGTCCACTGACAGGGGGGTGAATAAAAAAAATCAAATCTAAATACTTAAAAATCAACTCACTGATTCACTTGGTAGAAATGAATACAGTAATAACCAATTCACCAAACAACTTAATAACTTAAACAATTATACATCTCAAATATGTAAATAAATCATTCAAACTTAGTAAAAATCAGATTAACATAGTAGAATCTAGATTTAAATCAGTTGACACTTGATTTAACAAGGAAACCCAATTTGGGAAAAACCTCTGTGCGAATTGTGACCCATAATACAAATGTACCCTTCTGAAGTACGCTCGGTTAAGAACTTATCCTGTTAAAGATTACAAACACATTTTCTAAATGTGTCCCGGTTAGGGGATTTACCTCAAATCTGTCAAGATCTTCACCCAGTTAGGAGTGGCCTTGTTAGAGGTCTTCAAACACTCTTTTGGAATGTCACCTACTTCTAGGATTTACAAATAGGATGGTTAAATCCACTCGCTTAAGAGATTTCTCTATTACACATACTAATAAGAAACAATAAAAAATTGATCTGTAAATATAGAAACTACATTTTCTTGTGTCAGATCCTTTATGCTCAATTTAATATTGGCATCACATACTCCATTTATTTCTTTCTTAGACTGTAGATTATTCAATCTCTATTTCTCTATTCTTCTTGGTAAATGTTATTCTTCAACTTCTTCTACTTCTCTGTTCAACTCACCAGCCTCTCTGTATATTTATCTATTTGTTCTCATTCTTTATATAACTATACTTTTTCCTCTTAATCTCCTTAATTATTTTTTCCATCACCTGCACTCTGTCATTCGATCATCTTCTTCATAAAACTCAACTCGGTAAACCACTCACTTTTACCTCGGAACTTGAACTTTTCTTGGAACTCACATAATAAGGTTTAACCACTTGATCTTATCCTTAGATCTTCTCATTAAATTTTCACATTCGTAGATATTCTAAAAAAATTCATGTAATTCTTATCCTCATCCAGCTCATGAGCACTTTGCATTAAATTCGATCTTATCACCATTTACAATCAATATCCCATACTCGGTAAAAATTCTTTGCAAGTCGGTAACTGTCTTCATTCAATGCTTGGTGTCTAAATCATATTCAATTCTCGGTGCTTGTCTTTCACTCAGTGTTCGGTAACTATGACCGACTAAAATAACTCTATATACTTACTGACTCCGTCTATCTTGGTAAAGTAACTCTTTCAGTCGTAACTTAACTCTTTGCAATTTTTGACTTAATCAATCAATTGTACCAAAATGATCACATCAAATATATAGTAGAAAAAAACTATATCACCATTACTTCATCATTATCTGATCTGTATTTTTCACCCATTTAACTTCTAGTCTTAAGATATGGTAACATAATAAAAATCAATAATTAATTTCTTGACATCAATGATAAAACAACAACTAATCTAACCATTTCTACAATCATGATACTTGGTATCACTTGGTCTTCATCATCTCCATCAGATATTTATTAGCTAATTAACATTTTGGCTTGGAAATATTTGAAATATCCTCACAATAACATTGTTAAATCTATCACCCAATTCGTTTATAAATTCACTTATCTGAACAAATACAGGTTTATCCTTCAACCATGTAACTTTATTTCTACCAGGGAAGAAATTTTGGATATAGAAAAACATACATACCAGTAGGGAACCATACTTAAGTGGCTGCTTCTTATCTTTCTTTATCCTTTCCATGCTGGCCATAAACTAACTCCGGATCATCTCACATAGATCATACACTGGATCATCTTTAACAATCCAATAGGCAACATGGATAGTACCACCAAGTACACTATTAACACAACTTGACTTGTAAAATCTATAACCTATTACCATGGATGTGAAACAAACTTCCTTGTCTTTAATATGATCAATTATCATTTCTTTGTCGTCTTGTTTGGATTTGGTTAGCTTAGTAACCAAATGTGTTGCCACCTTTCTCAATGTACACTCAAGTCCTTGTGCACAAAATCCTATAACCCTATGAATTATAACCTTGGAAATATTGTGTGGTCTATCCAGCCATATAAATTGATCATGAACTCTTCTTAATACATAAAAAATCCAATCAGGGTGGAATTTAGGGAGAATGTCTGTTGCATATGTTAAACCCTTTGCTTGTAGATGTTTATGCTCATCTTTCAACACACCATTGATGCACATACCATTCAACTCTTCCTTGATTTCGTCAGCTCCCATTTTTTTGATTTTGTAATGGATATAGGACTGAGCATCTTCAATCAACATATCTCTCAAAGGAATAGTGTATAGGGCACCTTTCATATCAATCTCAATCGCATTTATTGAATGAATTTTGAACACGAGTCGAGGCTTCTCATTTAGAGGACCTATGTTACTATTTGCAACCTCAATGTTCTATACCAACCTCCAAACTGACTATCAGACCTTATCCCACATCTACTAATTGGATGGGACCCATAGTTTTGATTTGGGCCTGAAATGGGTGGTGTAGAAAAACTTATCCATTCACTACCTGGGTACAAAGCAAATCAGATATTTTGTACCCTAATTTTTGAGCCCAAATTTAAATTGGGTCCACATCTTTATTTAACAAAGGATTAATATCTACACTCAAATCTCTCAATTTTATCTCTGAATAATATACAAAATAAAACCTCACACTTCATTTTGGTAAGGTGAAATAAATTGCAAGGTTAGAGCCCCAATTTGAAGACATCACATGAAGTGAGGACTTGAAAATAAAGGCTACATCAATCTTCTATCAAGCGTTCAAGTATTCAAAATATTTTTTACATCATGATGGAGCTACAAAAGGATTATCATGATGACTAGGAGATCAACAACCGTTGATTGGCTTGTACTTTTCCTCTTTGGACTTGGGCATGGTTTCTTGTTATCTTCATATCTACATACTTGTGCTTTATATTTATACTTGTTTCATGTTCTCAATCACACATTGATTGCATTTTCTTATAAGATTTACTCTATCACATTAGGGTAGATCTTTACATTGCATTTATGCAGTTCAACTTATATAAATTTAGCCATAATCTAGATTCACAAGATCTACATACATTATCTCTAGTATACCAGCTATCTATAGAGGTGGGAATCACCAAAATGAGGGGTTGACCAAGGAAAACCTCTATATAGCCACACACACACATTTCTCAAATTTTCAAGTGTAGAATACCTCAAAAATATTTGACAAAATTTTTATGACATCCTAGCGCTGAGATGTATTGGATGCTCTATTAGACCCCATTTTGGTGATTTTGACATCTGATATCTATTATTCTTGATCCTGGCAACTTGATTCCTATTTTTTTGCTTTATTTTTTATCATCTTAGCATCTAGTTCAAATATGGGATCAAATTCCTAGGTATAGAATGGACTATCCATTCTATACCCAGGTATAGAATGGATTATCCATTATGTACCCACATATAGAATGAATTATCCATTATGTACCTGAGATTTTTGTCCCAAATTTGGTTTGGAGCCCTATGTCGGGGAGTTAATGGGCAAAAAGATCCTAAAGTTAGCATAGATTTTTTTGGAATCTCAAAATAATGGATGAGCTATATAAACACCCTATCTCTCCTCATTTTGATATACTTTCATCATCTACAATTATGCAATAAATATTTCAAGAGAAATAAAGCAATTGAACAATTGAGTAATTGGATTCAAGATTTGAAGGCAATCATCCAGGATCTAGTTACTCTAATTTTTTCAAGCCAGTTCCAAAGAAATCATCTCTATTGAAGCAGGTTTGTCTCCCATTATTACCAAGTAGATGAATTATCAATCAAGAAAGATGATACTTCCTTTCATCCACATTCATCTCTCCTTCATTGCAAGTGATTATCAAGCCTATCTACATTAAATACCTACAGTGATGTTCATAGATCCATGCATTTGTGGTGCAGGAGCACCTAAGACTTAAGCTCATAGGCTTACCCAATTTTAACTTGTACTGACCCTAGCTAGGTTAGAGTTATATTTAGGACTCTATTAGTATCTAGGGTGTGTTTCTAGAAGTTCTTCGTTAGACCTAATCTAATCTAGAAGTGCTTTTCTTGAAATTTAGTGGTTTTGTGTTTAAGTCTCTTTTTAAGGCTTGGCATTGGAATTTATGCCAAAAGACCTAAATAGGTTAGGAAAGAGTTTAATTGAGCCTAAAATGGATTATATTATGTTAATACATAATTTCATGAAGGTTTAAGTTCATTTGATAAGCTTAGAGTCAAAGTTGCTAAAATTGTAAAAATGTTGTCATGACAACTTTTGCAATTTTGCAAAATTGCATGACAACATTGTCGTAACCAAGACAAAGAAGGAATTTAGGGTATGGTATAAATATCAACCACCTACACCTGAGAGGATGGATTATATAAGACCTAAGAATCCCTAATCCCAAGGTTGGAGAAATTTACAAGTTTTTGAAGTTAGTTTATTTGCATTGTACTTCTGATTTTCTGAATAGTTAAAGAAATTTTCAATAAAAGTTGATTTGAATGGATTGAATCCAACCAATTTGTGCTGGATTATTGTAATAAGTAATATTTAATTTCATTTTTCATATATTATAAGTGTCTTGCACATAATTTGTTTAGTTTTGTAATTTGTTTTGTAATCTAGCCAGTCTCTGGCCTGTCTAGGACTGAGTTGTAAAGAAATGGCTCCCACATGAAACCTTAATGTGGAATCATCATGGACCTTTGGGAAATATTAGGGGAGCCTCTATACGGTGTAAATATGTTTGGTGGAGGCCTAGAAGTGGCATATTATATTTTTGCAAGCAAGTCCTAGGCAAGTCCAGTGAAACTCGGCTAGGAGCTTGCAGTGGAAACATTGTGTTTGATTGTAGGAGTTCGAATGTGGAGTTGGACATAAGTGGTTGGAAGGAGCATTTGGACTTGTAAAAAAACCCTTAAGGAGGATTGAAACTTGATCAATCTATTTTATTACATTTTGAAGATTAGAATCCTTGACTTTTTCTTGGAGTCCCAATTATCGCTAAAAGCCCTTGAATATAGGAAGCGCCTGTACAGACAGGTTGAGGAAGGGAGACCTAGTGAATCCTAGAGAAATCCATTAAGGGTATATGGAATGTAGATATGTTCAGAGGGTTGTTTTGGGTTATTTTCCAAGAAATGTCAAAAACTAGCTAATTAGTCCTAATTGAGACCTAATAGGCCTAATAGACAAATGAAAGAAAAACCTTGGAATTGATGGTAAAGACCTTGATACCCCAAGCCAAAGGGATCAAGATGAAGTTTTAAGGGATGGTAGAAGACACTCGAACCCTTGCAAACACATGTCAAGTTAAGTTAACAAGAAGGAGCTATTGAATGAAAGATAGTAGAGAAAAGAAGTTGGTTTCTAAACAAAGATAGATGCCCTATTGAAGAAGAAGAGTTTGTCACCTTGAGGGGAGACATGGGAGAAGTCCTAAACTAGATTGGGGAGGAATTAGAAGATCTTAGGAGTTAGGGTTAGGATATTGGAAGGATTGGGAACTCAGGAATTCCTAATCAAACAAGTGCAAGAAAGCTAGTTAGTATCTATCAGATTGGTATTAGAGCTTATAAGATTAGGCTTGTGGGTTGATGCTACAACTAGAAGAGTTAGTTGGAGAGTCAACAATAGTGACTAATGCAGAGTTATCCAAGAAGGTGGATGAGCAAGAAGAGGAGAACCGATTACCTAGAGACAGATTAGCTCAATTGGAGAAGAAGGTAGATCAGGTAGATGAAAAGTTTAAATAAGTAAAGGATGAAGTGGAAGGAAAGAATAAAGGAGTGGCCCTAGAGGATGAGGTTCCTGAACTAGACCCTGTCTTGACTGAAGAACCATTCCTTAAAGTGCTAAAAGCCCTAAGTGGAAAATATTTAGAGGGGATACCTATATTTAGTGGGAAAATGGAACCTAAGGTGGTGATGAATTGGATTTAGGGGCTTGAAAATCACTTTGAGAGTGATGGGATAAGTGAAGCTAAAAAGGTGAAAGTGGAAAAATCAAGACTTAGGGGATCTTCCCTCACCTGGTGGAAGTTCATTCAAGATGAGAGGGAAAAAGAAGAAAAGAGACCAATAGCTACATGGAAAGCTATGTTGGCAAAGGTTAGAGAAGCATATGTACCAGAGGATTATGAAATCCAATTGCACAAGAAAAGACAGTCTTAGAAAAAAATAGCTATATTTCAACTCTTAGAAGAGGATTTCCAAAGATTGTGCATGAGGGCTAGATTGGCCGAAGATGAGATTATGAAGGTAGCCAAATATTTTAATGGCTTGAGGTGGAATATTCAAGATGAGCTTAGTCTCTTGACTCCTACCAAATTGTAGAGACATCACCAACTATCTATCAAAGTAGAATAAAAATTAAACAAGAAGGAAGACTCAAATAATAATAGTAACAGAGGAAGAGGAAGAGGAAGAGGAAGAGATGTCCGAGGCCATAGAGGAGGTTTTGGTGGTAAGAGTACAAAACCAGAGACACAATATGAGACAAAGTTGAGTGAGAAAAATGAAGGTAACTCAAGAAGAGGAGGTTGATGAGACAATTTATTGTCTCTATTTTATATTGATCTTAATACTCTGTTTTAAAGTATTACCAAGACATTTGTGGAATTATAACCAGTTGAACTTGTGTTAAAGTACAGTTAGAAATGTCAAACCTATGGGTAGATAGTTATGTCATGTTTTGATAATATTATATATATATTGCAGTATTTTATATAGCTATCAGAATGTGTGTTCTAATATTTGGATTAATTTGATTAAGTTTACTTGTATGTATATTTCCGCATGATAACTAACTTGCTAGGAAGAAGGAGAAGCTTGAGAGTGATCAAAAACATTAAAAGAAGAACATTGAAGTTTAGTTGCGAGGGGGGAAATCATCATGGAACCAAAAGACATGGCTACTACATTGAAGGAGCCACCATTCCAAAGAATAAAGGAATATAGCTCTGCTATATTTCCTCTGCACTCACTATCTTGTTGAATCAGCCGCCCAGACTTTATTGCATATGTCGTGGGCTATTACGTTCCTTTTTTCTTCTCTGGCGTGATTTTAGTCAAAACTTATCCTTCTGTTTTGAATAAGTGTCAATCCTCTATTCATAGGGATTTGACTGTTAGTTTGTAAGTTCAGAGTTTTTGGGAATACATTGTTGCATCTTGCACAACAAGTTACTTTTCCAGTTTTATGTATTGTTCCTATGTAATCAGTTTCTAAAATATAATGAAGTGATTTTGGTTTATCTTCTGTGTTAGTTAGCAGAAGCCAACCAAGGGTGCCCACTTTGGAGGTGGATTAGATTAGAGTAAAGTATATTTACTTTCAGTATTTCCAGCATTTCAAATAGAAGTTTACTATTTCTTCTTGCAGCATAATACTTTGTGAATGTTCCTGCAACACCTGCAAGGATAGTTATAGTGGATGCTCTGGGTTGAAAGAATAGGTTTAAGTTGAGTTTAAAGTTTTCAAAATTAATTTCATTAAGGAGTTAAGTGTGTTTACTTTCCTACAACAATAGTGTAGATTTCTTTCATACATTTTACCTTCCTACAACATAAGTAATATGACTCTTTGAGAGACTTAGTGAACATATCATGCTGTCCCATTTCAAGTATATGTCCCTGGGTTAACAATTTAAATGCACCTCATGGTGGGGAAAGTAATCCTTAGTTTGAATATACTATTCCTAGGAGAGGCTTTGGCATGATTACTAACACCTATTGTGAGGTGGTTCATTTTTGGCACCGCTACTAGGGATGGTGTCAAGCTGAGAACCTTATTGAGTCATTTTTAATTTCTAGATAGTTTCCTAATTTTTAGATAGTGGTTTGCAATCCTGAATTTGCTTCACAAGTGTGAAGAATTCACTTGCATGCATCGAAGAGGAAGAAGACAAGATGAATATGGCAGATTTCTTCTAGGAGAGTCTGCGAATCTAAACAAAGAAGTTGAGTTACCTTTTGTTGACGCAAGTCCCAAATTTCCTACAAAATCTTCCTTTGGAGCAGAGCCTTTTGATATAGTTGGCCTTCGACCTTTTGTTGTAATTTTGGCCAGCTTTCTTGATAATTCTAGCCCAAATGCACCTTTTGTTAACAATCCTGTAGCTAACATTCCTTTCCAACAAAAAATCCATTTCCAAATACCTCCATTAATGCCACAACCTACCTTTCCATTCCCTCTTCAAAGCCTTATAAACAATGCTAAACTCAAAAAAATACCCACTTCTGCACTTCCAAAGTTCTATGGCCTGGTAACTGAAGGTCCTGGCACATTTTTGTTTGAGTTTGACATTCTCTATCGTAGCTTTGACTATAACACTGATGCCCAAAAACTGAAGTTGTTACCAACAACACTGAAGGATTTTGTCTTACGATGGTTCATGGGCATAGGAGCTAATGCAACAACTACATGGGGTGAGATGCAGACTCTATTTTTGTAGAAATATAAAAAGTATTGCAATGGGGGTGACCCAAGAGGAGATAAAATTTTTTGAATGCCACAAAAGGAGGATAAAACTTTGGAAGACTATGTTTCACGTTTCTTGTACACCATGCAAAAGAATCCCCAAAATGTACTGGCAAAGGATTCACATAAACTAGTCTTCTTAAGAGGGGTAAACGATAGTTGTCTGGAAGTGTTGGACCTCATGGCTGGAGGAGACATATTATAATCTTCGTGGGATGACCTCAAGAAAATATGTCTCAACTATTCACGATCAACTGTAAAGAAGGGAAGAGGATTTCGGTCTACAACCACTAAAGGGATCAGTTTCGACATTTTCAAGTTCGAGATATCTAACCTGCTGGCGGATTTCAAGAAAGACATCATTAATGATGTTGCTACACATCTTGACACCATGAATGCCAAGAGAAAACATGTAGATGCTGAATATTGTCCTCACTATCATAAACAAAATAAATACTGCGGATGCAAGCCGGTGGCGAACCTCAAGAATCAACATTTGCCTACTGAGTACATGAAGATAGAAGGAGAAGATAAGCAAGTGTTCTTTGTTTCTCAATTTTGGCCATGGGCTTCAAGACAAGGTATGCCTCAAGATCCTTTGCAATTGGCCAATCCTTATAATAATCAATGGCAAAACCAAAATTATTAGAATCCTTCTCAGTACTCCCAACCTACTTGGAATAACCAGTGGCATAACCAACAGAATAACCAGTGGCCTAACCAACAAAATAACCAGTGGCCTCAGCCTCACAATTAGTGGCAACCACCACATGGGAATTGGCAGAAAAATAACCAATGGAGGGGGATTCCGTAGTGGCCTAACTAAAATATTGGTTATCTGCAATTACCACCTCCAGTGCCTCCACCTGCAATAATGCTGCTTCCTGCAACCACAAGTCCTAATCCAAAGCCAACCCAATTACCTGCTCAGCCGTAGCCTAATACTAACAATAAACAACAACAACCAATGTATACTACTGATACTCAACATTACCCTGCCTATGGACTAGAGATATCTAATATCCATTTGAGATCCGGTACCACTCTGCCTACACCCAAACATCCTATTATTATAGAAGTTGCAGACATTCCTGTAGCATCAACACCACTTCTAGAAGCTATGTTGAAAAATACAGTCCAACCAACTGATATAACTAGAAAAAATTATGTTCACACCTCAGTTAATCCTCCCTTTCCACATAGGCTTAGCATGGAAAAACCTATATACCAAGAAGAAACACCATTTGATATCCTTGAGTAGCTGAAAAACATGCACATCCAGATTCCTCTGTTCCAAGCTATCAAAGATGTTCCTCTTTATGGAAAAGCTATTAAGGAAGCATGCCTTAAAAATACTGGATGAAAGAAAAATGACCCTCAAACAGTCCATGTTATAGGATAACTTGTAGATATCATGTTGGGAAATATAGTTATACCAAAGTATCCTGACCCTAGAAGCCCAGTTGTTGATTATGGGTTGGAAGGCTAGGTTTATCTATATACATTCCCTGATGAACATTTATTTCATATTGCTGTCATAAATCCATGGTATGGTGATATAGCTAATTACCTTGCAGTTAAGAAAATGACCACACATTCGTATTATAAGGACATGAGAATTCTTGTAGATAAAAGCTTCCAATTCTCTTGGATTGATAACACACTATTCTACACTGGTCTAGACCAATTCATGAGGAGATGTGTGCGAGAAGATGAGACATATGAAATTCTCCATGCTTGTCATAACGAGCCATGTAGAGGACACTTTGTAGCAAAGAGGACAGCCCTGAAGATCTTTACAACCAGTTACTACTGTCCCACACTTCACAAGGATGTAGCCAGTTACACAAGAAAATGTGACAAATGTTAGAGGATGGGCCAACCAACAAGATCAAATGAAATGCCCTTAAATCCAAAAGTGGTGGTAACACCATTTGAAAAATGGGGCATGGATTTCATTGGTCCAATAGATCCTCCATCCAATGGGAAATCCTATATCTTGGTGTGTACTGATTATCTGACCAAACGGGTCGAAGTAAAAGCCATGAAGCACACACAAGATCATAAGGTAGCAGAGTTTTTGTATGAGGAAATATTCACCAGATATGGAGTGCCAAGAGAACTTGGAATTGATCAAGGAGCTCAATTCACTTCCAATCTGATAATAGAACTCATGAAGGAATACACTATCATACATCAGAAGACAATTCCCTATCACCCTCAGGCCAATGGATAGGCATAAGTTACAAATTGGGAGATTGAAGCCATCTTAACAGAAAAGTTAATCTACACCACCAAGATTGGAGCAGTAGACTATCAGAAGACATCTAGGTGTATAGAACAACCTGGAAGACCACCATAGGGTTCACTCTATTTGATCTATTATATGTAAAAATATCAATGCTACCAATTGAATTTGAGCACAAAACTTTGCGCACAACATTGGAGTTAAACATTGATCTTCCTACAGCATAGAAAGAGCAATTATTGCATCTCAATTCCTTGGATGAAAAGCACAAATCTTCCTTAGAGCTAACAGAAATAGTACAGAAAGAAAGAAAGAAGTGGCACGACTCCCATATTAAGAGAAAGCAGTTTCAAGTTGGTGATTGAGCATTATTGTATGATTCTAGATTCAAAGAAAGACCAGGAAAGCTACAGACAAGATGGCTGGGACCTTATGAAATAAGCCATTTCTTCACCAATGGAGAAGTCCAGTTGACAACTATTGACCCAGTGCACTTCAAGTTATTAGTCAATGGACATCGACTACGTTTGTATCACCACCCCCAAACCAAAGAAGACTTCTAGCAACAATTCAGACAACCAGTTCCAAATGAACAACAGGTAACACTTCGTGCAGTAGAGGGTGAAAGCCTTCTTCCTGAAGCTCTTCAATAGTATTCCTTTGAGCATGTCCCTAATAAAAACTTCATGTTCACATGAAGTTCAATTCTCCACTCACTTTCTAAATTCTTCTTCTTTCCAACTCATTTCATTTCTTTATCTTCCACCCACCCACCTTCCACGTCATCACCACTTTCCATTTCTTTGTTTCAAATAAGAGCCAAGTCAGCTGACACATCTTTCCACCAACATCATTCCAATCTCACCACCTTTTTTGGCATGTGCAATGATCGAATGACAGGTATAAACTTTTCAAAAATTTTCCACTTTTAGCACATAGATTTTGGTAATTATATCTAGTACTGTAATAAATGTATGATTACGACATAAATCTAGTTCCATATCTCATGCCAAGTATGAAAAGTGTGGACACTTGTCATTTTTTGTAGGAGGTAGGGAAGTGTATTAAGTCCTAAATGTCATTTCTATTTACTCGTAAATATTTTCTGTACTTTGGCCTTGTCTCATTAAAATCCCATTGCTATATCGCACAAGTGTCATACTATTATTACCAAATTATCCCTATTTTTTAGACTCGATGTGACCTATAATTAAATTATGTGGCAATTCACAGTAAGATTTATAATTTCTTCTGTTAAAATATATTATCATTTTTTATGTCAAGAACAACAAAAGAGTGCAAAAGAAGGTCCGAAGTTTTACAAGAAGTAATCTGAAACTCAAAAAGGAATAAGGTAATTGTCAATTACAGAGTAGAAAGTTGAAAATTGACAAGAACAAATGGGAGGACAGCTGGAGCGACATGAGCCAGTAGTTCATAGTGTTTTTCTTCCAGATGTTGAAGCAGTAAGGAGGTTCAATGCATGTGGTTGGTTAGGATATTTCTTGAAATTAACAGAGTTTGATGAAGAAGCAACAACGGATTTTGCAAATACTTTTGAGGAAGGGAAAGAAACATTATGGGAATTAATAGTTGTTTCCGTAGAAGAATAGATAGCAGAGGTAACTGGGTTACCAGCAGTTGGGGAACACTATCCCAATGTGCATAATTCCAGATCAGCTAGGGGCTAGTTTACCTTACCAAGTGACCCTTCTCTGGAGATTACGAAGAAAGGGTGCAAAAGAATGTCTCTCCCTCTGCTATTTAATGAATTGGCCACACACATTATCAGGTATTTTACTTGCAAAGGAAGATTTTAAAATTTGCATGCACATCATTTCAAGTTACTTAGCTACATAAGGCATAATCTTCTAGTGAATGTTCCTAATTTCTTGTATAATATGCTAAGTATCAGTGCTGAGGAAACCTAAAAGGGAAATGTTAATTCTGTCACCCACCATGCCCTAATCAAATTTCTAGTCAAAAAATCTCTTAGGGATGTATCTCCCTTAGCATGGTCAGAATTTTTAAAACATAAAACCCTACAACCTCAGGTTGAACATATTGAGCAACCTAGCAATGATGATGCAGTACCCATTGAACCAGCTGTTGAACAAGACACCCAGGAGATAGAAACTGCAATCTTCAAGGTAGTATGACTTTTCCTACTCATATGAGCAATGTACCTACTTTTTCATGAAATAAAGGAAAATATAAATTAGAATAAGAAACTTCTATTCCTGCAGGGAAACCGCAAAACCCCATATCCTCAAAGGGGAAGAAAAGAAAGTCAGCTCCTGCAGTAGTTACTCCTGTAGCAGAGAGACCGAAGAAGGTTATTAAGAAAAAGGCTATGGAGGTTGAAGAAACCCCTGTGTGAAGAAGCCCTAGAATGAGAGGAAAACTTCCTAAAGTACCCTCAAGAATCCAATCTGTTTCTCCCAAGCATTTTGATGGAGAACCTCATGTGCAATTTTTTTTGGATGATTCCCCAAATCAGTCTGAAGTCCCAGACATTTCTCAAAATCCAAAAGAGAAATGTGAAGTTGAACCTGATGTATATAAAAATAACCCTAAAGAAAGTCATCTGAATATCTCAGACAACAATGAGGGAGAAGTTTGAATACCTCATCAGTCAGCCTGCTCAAAGACTGCCCTAGTTCCTTATAAAAGAACCCAGTTTACCATCTACTTAGACCAAGCATGGAAAGAACAGAGGAGGAAAAATAGTCAGGTAGACGATTGTGGCCCAATCACTTTTCAGTCACTTCTCTTTGGATTATATAATAAATATGTTTTTACAACAACCTTATGGGGATAAGAGAATAAGAAAATGAATAAGGTAATAACAGAGCAAGGTGAAGAGATTGAAGATTTAAAAGAATAATTGGCAAGACAAAAGAAAAAGATGGATCATGCCCTAAAGTTGGCTGATCAAATAATCACTTGTAGGCCACCTCCTAGGGTTTATGCTATTTTTTGGAAAGAGTAGTTCCTCTTATTCCAATTAATGATGACCCTAAAAGACACATAATCTGAGTTTAAAATAGCCCAAGAATTTTATGGCCTATACCAGACCCTTCCCTCATGGGAGCATAACTTACTTTGTGAGCTGTACCTACATAACTTTATTATCCCTACAGAAACAAAGTGGAATCCTCTACTTTACATAGGAGATATACACCTAAGGGCATTAATGTCCTAGATGCATAATGAGGCAAATTATGAGAGACAGCTAGAAAATTACAAAGATCAGGAGAAATTGGAACCCTTGTCATTGAGGGCAGAAAGTAGCAAATTGGATGTACTCCTTAGGGATTGGTTTAATTTGACCTATGGAAAAGTAAAAGAGGAAACAAGGAAGAAAATATTTGGGATCAGGATAGAGGTCTATGTAGAGTATGAAGGAATGTCTTACTTTGATTTTCAGAGAGCCCTAGCTGGTTCCACAAGCAGGTGGAGTAGATTTCCTGAAGCATTCAAGAAGTCAGAGCCACACAACCCTATCAAACTCGAGGCAACCATTCACAGAGCACCAAAATACATCCAGCTGGGTAGACAGATTATACAAGAACTCTCGTATCCACCTACCATGCAGCCACCTATGCTCCTTTGGCCCTTTAATGAAATCAATGTTGCAAGGCTTGACCAGCTGCAGGAGGATCACAAAGTGGATGTTTGGGAAAGGACAAGAGGTTTCTACTACACTTTCAAGAGCCATAGGAGAGGGAAGACAGAGGCTGGTGAATTTTGGGGAACTACTAGGAGATGCAATTCTTGAGGAAAAGAATTCAAATTACCAGGGGCAGATGATGAGATAATTTATTGTCTCTATTTTATATTGATCTTAATACTCTACTTTAAAGTATTACCAAGAAATTTGTGGACTTATAACCAGTTGAACTTGTGTTAAAGTATAGTTAGAACCGTCAAACCTATGGGTAGATAGTTATGTCATGTTTTTCTAATATTATATATATATATATATATATATTGCAGTATTCATATAGCTATCAGAATGTGTGTTCTAATATTTGGATTAATTTGATTGAGTTTACTTGTATGTATATTTCAGCATGATAACTAACCTTCTAGGAAGAAGGAGCAGCTTGAGAGCGGTCGACAACATTAAAAGAAGAATGTTGAAGTCCAGCTATGATGGGGGAAATCATCATGGCACCAAAAGACACGGCTACTACATTGGAGGAGTCACTATTCCAGAGAATATAGGAATATAGCTCTGCTACATTTCCTTTGCACTCATTATCTTGTTGAATCGTTCAGCTAAACTTTATTGCATATGTCGTGGGCTGTTATGTTCCCTTTTTATTCTCAGGTGTGATTTCAGTCAAAACTTATCTTTCTATTTTGAATAAGTGTCAATCCTCTATTTATAGGGATTTGACTGTTAGTTTGTAAATTCAGAGTTTTCAGGAATACATTGTTGCATCTTACACAACAAGTTACTTTTCCAATTTTATGTATTGTTCCTACGTAACCAGTTTCTAAATTATAATGAAGTGATTTTGGTTTATATTCTATTTTAGTAGTTAGCAGAATCCAACCAAGGGGGCCTACTTAGGAGGTGGATTATATTAGAGTGGAGTAGATTTACTTTCAGTATTTCCAACATATCGAATAGGATTTTACTATTTCTTTCTATAGCATTATACTTTGTGAATGTTCCTGTAGCACATGCAAGGATATTTATAGTGGATGCTCTAGGTTGAAAGAATAGGTTTAAGTTGAGTTTACAGTTTTTAGCATTAATTTCATTAAGGAGTTAAGTGTGTTTACTTTCCTGCAGCAATAGTGTAGATTTATTTCGTGCATTTTACCTTCCTGCAACATAAGTAGTACGACTCTTTGAGAGACTTAGTACAAATATCATGCTGTCCCATTTCAAGTATACGTCCCTGGGTTGACAATTTAAATGCACCTCATGGTGGGGAAAGTAATCCTTAGGTTGAATATACTAATCCTAGGAGAGGCTTTGGCATGATTACTAGCACCTATTATGAGGCAGTTCAGAGGTTATAATAGAGGTAGAGGTTCAAGAAGCAATGGAAGAGGAAGGAATAGTGGTCAAGGAAGATGATCATACTTTGCATCCATGAAATGGTACCACTGTAACCAGTTAGGACATCCAACTTATAAATGTCCAGAGAAGGGGTCTAATTAACAAGGAAGTGAAACAAGGATAAGTTATGTCCGAGAAGAGACATATAGTAACAAGCATGCAGAGGTACATTTGGATTGAGAAGAAGGAGAAAAACTAATGATTATAAGAAAAATCATCAAAGAACCTGTCAGAGAAGAGACCATTCAGAGAAGAGAACTATTTAGAATGAAGTAAAAAATCTTGGAGAAAGTTTGTAAAGTCATCATTGACTCAGGGTCAACTGACAATATTGTGTCAGAGGAAGCAGTTAGCAAGCTCAAATTGCAAAGGATTCCATAGACCAATCCTTATAGAGTCACCTGGTTGAACAAGTGGCAACATGTCCTAGTTAATGAGCAGGCATGGGTAGATTTCACCATTGGGAGGTTTAAGGACATAGTGCTATGTGATGTCTTTCCAATGGATGCATGTCATCTCCTATTGGGAAGGCCTTGGCATTTTCATAGGCAAGCCATGCATGATTGGGCCAAGAATTCCTATTCATTCAAGAAGGATGGAGTAACATTCAAGATATAGTCCTTGTTAGAAGAAGGGGAAGCAAGGTCAATAAGACCTAATGTTCTTTTGGTAGGTGAGAAATAATTCTTGGAGACTCTAGAAGAAGGTGAAGGAGTAGGGTTTGCATTAATTTTGAAGATCAAAGAAGAAAAGGTAGAGAAGAAGACAAAGTTGCCTATGGAGATTCAAGAGATTTTGAAGCAATTCCAAGATATAGTAAGTGATGGAAAACCATCTAACCTACCCCTTAAAAGAGCCATTAGCCATCAAATTGATTTTTTCCCAGGAGATACACTTCCCAATAAAGCTTCTTACAAAATGACTCCTCAACAGAATGAGGAGATTTCAAAACAAATCCAAGAGCTTATAGACCAAGGTCTGATTAGAAGTATTAGCGTGTGTGTTGTTCCTACTATCTTACCCCCTAAGAAAGGCAGTACTTGGAGGTTATGAATTGATTCTAGAGCCATAAATAGAATCACCATTAGGTATAGGGTGAACCCACAATAGTGGGTCATTTTTTCAGAGGAAGCAATTCCTCTTGAAATTTACAAAGCAGACAGATTTAGAAAGTACTTTCAATAGAAACTAGGGACTTTCGATAGAAAGTAATTTCTATCAAAAGTACTTTCTATCAAAATTCCTTTATTAAGGGAAATTCTAGTCAAATACTTTCTATAGAAAGTAGTTTCAATTGAAACTAATTAGTTTCGATTGAAACTAATTTCTATTGAAACTAATTAGTTTCAATCAAAACTACTTTCTATCAAAACTAATTAGTTTTAATCGAAACTAATTTCTATCAAAACTAATTAGTTTCGATCGAAACTACTTTCTATCGAATGTAGTTTTTATCGAAAGCCTCTAATTAGAGGCCATTTGCAGAGGTTAAGACAAGTTTAAAGTTTTCATCGCTTTGGGGCTCAAGTGCAGGGCTCAAATTGAAGAATAAGGAGATGTCCTTTTTCATTGCACAAGTACTTTGAACAAGCTTTCTAATGAATATATATTTGACAATTTTTTAATTAATTAGGCATATATTTTTTGACATGCATCGAATGTAGGTTTTTTATCAAATACAAACCTCCAAGTTTGACGTTCAATGAAAAATAGTAAAAAAGACAAAAGAAAATTGAAAAATAGCAGTGCCCTCCATCTTTGAGTCTACTTTCTATAAAAAAGAAATTGAATTTTGATAAATACACAAGTTATAAGCTATGTAGTCAAGGTATGTCAAAATTATGGTTTACTCAACTTTGAACATTCATAAAATATGCAATAATCATGATAATGTCATCAAAAAAATTGCATGCCCTCCGTATGGATGTTTCAAAACTAAATTTGAAAGAAGCACAATGATATCTATTTTAGAAAAAAAATTATGCTCTATCAAGTTAATGCAACTCTTTGAAAATGATGTTTTCAGCAACATAGCAATTTTCATGGGAGAAGAAATAAACTAGTCTCTAGATTCTAAATATATTTTTTTCTTTTTTTTTTAATTGATTTGACTAGTTTATTTTTTCTCCATCTTCTGATTTCAAACAGTTTAATCGAAATATGCATCCGAATCTGATTTTTTTTTCAAAATGTAGAGGTCAGTGTCCGTTCAGGCATAAAAGTGTAACCCACTATTGTGGGTTCACCCTATCGATTCCCCATTCCAAGGATAGAAGTTATAATGGACTGTTTAGGGGATGTCAAGTACTTCACCAAGGTTTACCTAAAGAGTGGGTACCATCAAATTAGGGTCAAAGAAGGGGATGAGTGGAAGACTGCCTTCAACACCATTGCGGGTTTGTATCAATGGCTTTTCATGCCATTTGGTCTATCTAATGCCCCTAGTACTTTTATGAGGTTGATGAAAAAAGTGTTGAAGGACTTCATTGGTAAGTTTCTGGTTGTATATCTTAATGATATATTGATTTTTAGTAATACTAGAGAAGAACAACTTAAGCATTTTCAAGTTGTATTCAAAAATTTGCATGAAGAAAAGCTAATGATAAACCTGGACAAGTGTGAGTTCATGAAACAGGAACCAGTGTACCTTGGTTTTGTATTGTCACATGGGAATCTAAAAATGGATCCAAGCAAAGTGGAGACAATCATAAATTGGTGTACTTGTAAGGCTGCTATAGAGGTGAGAAGTTTTCATGGTTTGGCTCAGTATTATAGAAATTTCATTAAGCATTTCAGTGCTATATGTGCACCTATGTTAGAAACCATAAAGGGTGTTATGAGAAATAAGTTACAATGGAAAGACCATGCAGATCATGGTATTGAAATTTTGAATAAGAGGATAGCTACTCAAACCATCTTAGTTCTCCCTAGTTTTGAGAAACTCTTTATTATGTAGCGTGATACTAGAAACATTGCTATAGGGGTTGTCTTAAGCCAGGAGGGAAGACCAGTTGCTTTCCACAGTGAGAAGATCAGTGATGCAAAGAGGAAGTACTCTTCCTATGATTTAGAGTTTTATGCTCTAGTCCAAGCCTTAAGGAAATGGAGACACTACCTCCTTCATAAGGATTTTGTGGTTTTTATAGACAACCAGGTCCTTAGTTTCCTAAATTCACAAGATAAACTCAGTCGCAAGCATATGAAATGGGTGGAGTATATGAAAGCATATACATTCACTATCAAGAGCAAGAAGGTGCAACAAATTAAAGTTGTTGATTCACTAAGTCGAAGACTCTTGACACTATAAGAGGTTGAATTAAAAAGCATAGGTATTGACAGCTTCAAGGACCTATACTAAGAGGATGAAGACTTTGTAGAGGCCTACAAGGTATGTAAGGAACACCAAAACCATTTTCATGGTGAGTTCTTTGATTATACTTTGCAGAATGAATTTTTTTTTAGAGGGGGTCAGCTTTGTGTACCTAGGGGGTCAATGAGGGTAAATTTGATTCAAGAAAAGCATAATGGAGCCCTTAGTGGACATTTTGGAGTCAATAAAACTCAAGAGTTATTTCAAAGGTACTATTATTGGCCAAGAATGAATCATGATATTGGGAAGTATGTAGAGTATTGTATTGTTTTCCAAAAGGCTAAAGACACATCCTTCAATGATGGTCTCTATCAACTCCTTCCCATTCCAAGTAGACCATGGGAGTGTCTTAGCATGGATTTTGTGGTTGGCTTACCAAGGAAAAGTAAGGGTATGGTAGCATCTATTTCATACTAGATAGATTTAGTAAAATGAAACATTTTATACCTTGTAAGTCTATCCATGATGCTTGTGAGATTTCTCAATTATTTTCAAAGAAGTTGTGAGAATTCATGGACTACCTCGTAGTATAGTATCATATAGAGACTCAAAATTTATGATTCATTTTTGGAAAACATTATGGAACAAGCTTGGAACCAATCTATCTTTTGGGTTTGCATTGATGACATTAATTTTCCATTAGTATGGAAACAACACTTTTGGTAAGCATACACCGAAAGACAGGACAAAGAGAAAACCGAAAGTGTAGATACAATAAATCACCAAGAATGGCTAAGTACAAATAAAATCGGTGACACAATTTTGTGTGTAAACTGAAAATGTAAAGTCAGAAGGATAAAGAGGAACCCAAAAAAGGAACCCAACGTGCAGGATATAAGTGAAACCCGAGAGATAGTCAAAGAGAAAATTGAGAGAACAGTTCAAGCAAGGAACCCGAAAGATGGTCAATTGATTTCAGAGCATAACTGATCGTCAGAAACTGCAAGTCAGTTGCAGCCTGCAAAAAGTGGATCTGACCTCCACATAAGATAAAACAGTCTTATTCTATTTATAGAATATTGATTTGTTTTTAAAACCATTTCTTTAGGGACAAGAAACATGAATTTAAGTGCTTTAATCAGTCTAACTGATTTAAAACACATAGACTTGGAGATCAAGGTAAAGTTGTAAACCCGTGATCTTAGAGTTAACATTGTTTTACGTGAAAATTGAATAGGTCAATCCATCTTATAAATAGAACATGTAATCATTCATTATTATGCATGAGAGTGATGTGAAAGGATAAGAGAGGATGAATGAAGCACACAAGCACACCTATGGATCAGGTTGAAAGTTTCATGAACCAAAACAACAAAAGGTGAATTTGGTTAGCAAGAACTAAGAAAAGAGACTACCGAGCATCAGACATATTATTAAATCACATTAAGTGATAGAATTATTCATTTAATCTTAAATGGATCTATAATCAGAAATAGGAGATTGCATACACTAGGTCAAATTGTAATTTGCTATCATTCTAACAAGTGAAGCAAAGTGCAAAAATCCTTTCAAGGAAGGTGGATTTAACAGTCCAACTATAAATTTCTTAACCTCGTGCACACTCAATAGTGTTGTTAAAGCTCTTAAACAAGTAGAATTTAATAGGTCTCCATAGATACTCTTAAGTAGGTAGATCATCAAAAGTGATCAAATTGTAAGCCTTAACCGGCCCCTTCCAATCTGTAGGTAGTGAAGATTTTGTGGGTGTCATCCCCACGCAATTTTTACTTCCTAACACGAGTTTTCTGCGATATCATATCATGGGTTATGTGTCAATTAATTTAATGAATTTTTCTATGAATGTTCACATGTTTGATTAAGTTTATGAATTGATATATCTTGCATCAAGATAGTATAGAGCAGATGGGTGGATAAACATTTGATAAATTAAAGAATAAAGGTTATAAGATACACAAGTTTTAGAGGTACTGATTCACCCCTCCCCTCTCAGTACACACTTCACATTAATTCCAAAAATTGGTATCAGAGTTAAGTCTCTTCTTTGGAAAATCTTAAAGGCTTAAGAGAAAAGATCATACAATGGAGAAGTACAGACTTGATAAAAGTATTGAGAATAAGAAGCTAGAAATTCAGGTCTTCCATGAGTAGTATAAAGAAGCTATAATCAATATGAGACAGCTATTAGATGAAAGAAAGATTATGGCATCTCACTGTAATGAAAGAGATTATCATGAGGAAGAGATACCAGATTTCTTTGAGTCTTCAAGATCAACTACAAGAAAAGCATCAGACACATCAGAAGAAAGCATCACAAGCCTAACTGAAACCAATCAACATCTAGCTGGACAAGTAAAATCTTTGCAAATCATTCAAGAGACATAGATGGTAAGAATGATTGATGTCATGAATAGTGCTAGACAAGCTAAGAAAGAAAGAACACTAGCTATTGATGATAGAAGAAATATTACAGAAAAGATACAAGAGAAAGAGTTTGAAATACAAAGACTTACAGAGCATCAACATGAGATCAAAAATCAGATTATTCTTATGAGTCAAGAGGAAAACTGAATGAATGATGAACTCATTGAAAGAATAGAAGCTATCGGTGAGCTAAGGAATGAGAATGAAAATTTTAAACATGAATTAAGAATTCAGCAACAACATAATGAAATTATCAAGAAAGCTGAAGAAAGTAATAAAAGAATGGATGATTTTCTTGAAGGACAACGAAGAGTCAACAAAAACATGGGTCTAGACTTTACTGAGAATGGAGAATCACCCAATCAAGCTGATCCAAAGAATGTCTATGCAAATCCAAGACCATGAAAGATGACCTGCAATCACTGTGGAAAGAAAGGCCACACATAATATGTATGCAGAGGAAAAAAAAGGTATTCCTAAATCTACATATTCATTCATAGGATTTTGTTATAAATGTGACAAGAAAGGACATAAAGCATATGAATGTAAGTCTTAGAAGAAACAACCAAAGAAGGAAACCTACATGGACAAATACTCTCCTACCTGCAAAATGAATGGGCACACAGCTCTTGAATGCTGGAAAAAAAAAAAGGCAAGCATGGAAGCCTAAAGGTCAAGAAACTCCCTATCAACCGAAAAGAGTCAGTAACCAGTACGTATGGGATTACAAAACTTGGATAAATTGTACATGTGGAAGATTTTGTCACATTTCTGCAAACTATATGAGAAAGTGGACTAGAAAGTAAAGAGGCTGGACTAACCCCAGAATGGTATGCTTGCACTATCATAAAGGTGGTCATCTCAAGAAAGACTGCAGAGACCAAATGACAGAGACCAGTACATATCCCAATGGAAACACCATTGAAGACATTTGGAGAATGAGAGTCAAAATGTGGAGAAGAGATTCAAACAATGATGAAGGTGTACCAAGTAGTGCAAATGGTGACAACCCATCCAATGGATCTGGTGACATCACCACCCCCACCTAAGTAGAACAAGTAAGTATGGAACTGCATTACATTATGTATTATTTTACATCAGGTCCATAATATGTTGATGAAATGCCAAATTAGCATAAGTAAAGATGCATCATGGTATTAATTGTTAAAATATGTGATAAATATTCTATCGGGTAATACATATTGAAATCCGTCGGTATACACTCAAAGCTGAAAACTGCCTACACTTACCAAGAAGCGTTGGTTAACATGAGAAAGAAAAGTTGATAGTGTAAACCAAGCCTCATCGGTAATCAAGCAAAGTGAACAAGTTGTTTATGCACAACACCAAAACTTGTCGGTAAAACAAAAGAGATAAATGATCGCCTAAAAATGGCGCGTTGTCACCAAAGAGAGAAGTTAATGTTCAAACTGACAAAATCCATCTTTGAACACCGAGGAGTTGTTGAGCATTAATGACTCACTTTTTAGGGAAAAACCATAAAAGGGCGATGAAAGGGCTTCATTTTTCACCATGACAAGAGTAGAGCGATGAGAACAAAAATTGAAAAAATAACAAAATCATCAAAAAATGACTTCAACTCGACCAGAGAACTCCAACAGATCAATGATCATTGCAGGTGTAAAAAGTAAGTTACTACGTCAACCAAGAACTCTATTTACGTATTTTTCAGAAAGCCCTAAATTTCTCTGAAAGAATGGCCATGACCTCAAGAACCACCAAACAAAAGAATATCAAGAAGGATGAGGTTAAACTCGTCAAGAATTTTGTGTGAAGAACCACATTACAAGATTCACCCTGAGGTTTCTTCACAAACCGATGATGCTGGAGCATTCTTGTGAATACTAGCTAGGGTTTTTCTCGTCGAAGACATGCAAGCTTATATCCACTGCAAAATTGCAGAAATTGGTGATTTGGAGGTAGAACAAGCTTACAAGAAACTGTGCAATGAAGATGGATACTTAAAAGATGAACATAAACACATAGAGGTGAAAGGCTCACTAATGTGCTATTTTTCCCGAAGGCATTCAAAACTGAGTGGATTTGGTTAGTACTGAGCCAAAAGAACAATCACAAACTATGGCTAGATGAGCCTAAGATGATAACCCAAGATGTTACCCATGTAGTCACCAGTTACCCTATAACCGAGAAGGTAAAAGAATTGAAACATCCACCCAAGGCTGAGATTAAGAAGAGCACAGGAGAAAATTGTGATGGCAGAGGAATTAAGGTATCAACTATAACCGATGATGAACTTAAATTCAGAGCATGTGTTATAGGTTACAAATTCTTCCAAGCCAGAAGGATGAACAACATAGCATCCAGTGTAGTTGATAGAGCTTACAATATTGTAAAGAAGGGCACTCAGTTGGATCTATCGGCACTTGTACTGAGGTAGCTAGAAGAAAATTTTAAGACCATAAGAAATGATAAGACAAATACATGTAAGTTTGGATCACTTATCATGTGCATTTTATTCTACTTTCAAGAAACATTTCCATTAGTAGGAGATGTAAAATGGGATTCCACAAAACTGGTCACCATGCAAATCAGTGAATACATAACATCACTGGGAGACAACTTTGAAAAAGTCATGGATGAGTACTTCACAGGATTCAAGGACCGAATGCAGAAAAGGGTAAGGATCCCTGAACAACTTATTGAGAAGTTCAAAGATGATATATATTTTATGGTTGACACCAACCACACATACATTAAACCTGTTGTATCGAGGACAACATGTTTACAACCTTTGGAATATGAGGTAAATATTGATCAAGCATCCAAGGCAATCGATGCATTGATAAATGAACCATTAGATAAGAAACAACCAAAGTTTGGAACTTATGAGGAGGCCAAATCAAGAATCAAATTTGGCCTGGTTGTAAAGCAAATCGTAAGGAAAAAGGACAAAATGGTCAAGAACCTAAAGAAAATACTGTCGGAAACAAAAGAAGAAACTGAACAGGAAGAAGAAGCTGACAAGGAGGAAGAGACCGAAGGCCAGTCACCCATCGGTGAAGGTACAGGAAAGAATGACTCCAAGGTTACAGAGTCGGATTCACCACCTCCTCCACTAGCAAAGAAGCCAAGAACCACATCTGCTTCAAGAAAAAGAATCCAAATAGAAAAGGACTCAAATCCTTCACCCTTGAAGAAAGGAAAAGTTAGAACCTACAAGAGGAAACCGGCCACACAGAAAAGAAGTTTATCAAAGAGAAGAAGGTTTGTTCAAACAAGGGAAGACATTGAGGACACCGAACAAGATGAAGGTGTAGAAGTAGAAAAGATCAAGGTTCTAGAAAGCATTGATGAGGTATGCAAATCTATTGCAAGTTCATGATCTATTACAGATTCTAATAATAGAAGATAGTTAAAACTTGATCCAGAAGATCAAAACAAAGTTGAAGATGCCATCATTGCAGAAATGTACAAATTCAAGTACGTATTAATTCAGTTTGAAATTAATAATGTGCCAAGGGAACTCTTGGATAGATTATATGCTAGATGGACATTTGCATTGAAGAATGAAAAGGAGATAAGATAAAGAGTACTTTTTTCTCTTATGCCTCCTAAATACAAGAGGGAAGAAATTGATGAGATGACGGAGAACCATAAAAAAGGAGTTCTCACCCAAGTTGAGAGCCTACAAATTTATTGAAGGGAGGCTTATAGAGCTTGAACAAGAAAGTCACAAGAAATATAGTAAAATACTCAATAGACCTATTGAGGAAGCTAGCCTTGAGAAAGAACTACAACAACAAGATGATAATAAGGCAAGTCAAGAACACATCATAATCAAAGATGCAGAAGATGACACATCAATTGAGTTAGATAAAGAATAAATTACCATAACCAACAACAATAATGTGGAAGTTGAAGATGAAACATGGCCTAACACCACTAAGGACAACATTGTGGATTAAAAAATCATTGACATAACCGATGAACCAGTAGAAGAGATACATAAAGATGAAGGTGTCAATGTTACCAAGGACACAACCAATGAGCAGGATACACCATTTGATATTACACAGCTGAACATACCAGGAAACATGCCAATATTGATGCAAGCCATCAATATACTGCAAGAAACAAACAAGTCACCTCAAAAATACTCAAGCATTCCTGAGGATGTAGGGGATGAAGGAAAGAAAGACAACAATGATGATAATAAGGACATCGGAGACACTCACATTATAACTGAAACTGAAAAGGTTATAGGAGAAGATACAAATTAGACAGATGGAGACAAAACTAAGAAGGATGCACAGACAAAGACAGATGAAGTGCATATAGACACCGATGAAGAAGATAGACCCAAAGATGGAACTCTTGAGGATACCAAAAAAGTTGCTACCGACAATGTAAAGGTTGATGTGGAGACATCTATAGAAAACTGACAAGATGACACTGAAACAAAGAAGCAAAAAGAGGCAACACCAAAAGTAACTTCATCTAGTACCACAGACAAAGCCGAGAAGAAGGCTATGGTTTTGCACTCAAGTGAAACTCTAAAGAAGAAGAAGAAATCCAAAAAGAGTAAGTTGGATGTCACATTAGATGAAATCATAGAAATTCCCAAATGTGACCCAACTACACTTGACTATGAAGCATTAAAAGAATACGGTGAAATATGCCAGAGGAAGGCATTACAGGAGAAGCTAAGGAAGCAGCATCGAGACTCCATGGTATTGGAAACAACAAGGGACATCTTGCACCAGGTTGTACCTGACGTTGATGTTGATCAAAATAAACCCATACTTGATCAGCTAGCCACTCTTACAGAAGCAATTACAACACAGAATATTGATGCAAAGAAGGCAATTGAAGAGAGAGCAGAGCAGAAGTACCAATATAAACTTGTTGAGAAAATCAGCCAAGAAGTGGCAGTTAACAAGGTAAAGCTTTCAGAATTCATAAGTGAATTGGATCCAATTATTGCTGAAGCTATTTCCTTAATTCAACAATTTAGCACTATTGAAAAATTCACTAAAGATCATAGTGATAAGATAGCAAAGTTAGATTCTGATCTAACTACAAGTGCTAAGGGCTTAACCACTAAGGAAAATGCACTAAAATTGCATTATGAAAAGATAATTGAAGTAAAAAGGTTAAGGAAAGAACTGTAGGAAGCAAAAACTCAATTCAGGGAAGAAGTCACCAAGCTCCAAGCTCAACTTATACCAAATTTGGCACTGCTTCAAGAGCATATCAATTCAGGAAGGCAACTGATAGCAACCCTTGAGATGTCTGTAGCAGACAACATCTATGATATGAACTCAAGGATTACACTCAAGCACATGGCTCTAGAGAGCCTAAAGGAACAATGGGAGAAGATGTTGGAAGACACGAAGTCTTCACACTCTCACATTTTTGATAAGATATAAGGTATACACCTTTTCCCTCAATATCAAGAAAGGGGGAAAATATATGATATGTATAGATAGGAAAATATACAATATACAAAAAGAGGGAAAATCATGATATACCGACATATACATAGGGGGAGTCATAAAATGACTAAGGATTATATATGTTGTGCATACTTAACATTTTGTTAATATTTTGCACATATTAGTTTTTGATACTAATGTCAAAGGGGGAGATTGATGACATTAATTTTCTATTAGTATGAAAACAACACTTTAGGTAAGCATACACCGAAAGACAGGACAAAGAGAAAACCAAAAATGCAGATACAAGAAATCATTGAAAATAGCTAAGTACAAAGAAAACTGATGACACAATTTTGTGTGTAAACCAAAAATGCAAAGTTAGAAGGATAAAGTGGAACCCAAAAAAGGAACCCGATGTGCAGGATATAAGTGCAACCCGAGAGACAGTCAAAGATAAAAGTGAGAGAATAGTTCAAGAAAGGAACCCAAAAAATAGTCAACTAATTTCAGAGCATAACCGACCGTTAGTAACCGAAATTCAATTACAGCCCGCAAAAAGTGGATTTGACCTCCACATCAGATAAAATAGTCTTATTCTATTTATAGAATCTTGATTTTTTTTAAAACCATTTTTTATGGACAAGAAACATGAATGTAAGTGCTTTAATCAATCTAACTAATTTAAAACACATAAACTAGGAGATCAAGGTAAAGTTGTAAACCCGTGATCTTAGAGTTAACATTGTTTTACGTGAAACATGATTAGGTCAATTTGTCTTATAAATAGACTACGTAATCATTCATTATTATGCATGAGAGGGATGTGAAAGGATAAGAGAGGATGAATGAAGCATACGAGCACACCTATGGATCGGATTGAAAGTTTCATGAACCATAACAACAAAAGGTTAATTTGGTTAGCAAGAACCAAGAACAGAGACTGCCGAGCATCAGAGGTATTATTAAATGACATTAGGTGATATACTTATTCATGTAATCTTAAATAGATCTGTAATCAGCAATAGGAGATTACATACATTAGGTCAAATTATAATTTTATATCATTCTAACAAGTGAAGCAAAGTGTAAAAATCCTTTCAAGGAAGGTGGATTTAACGGTCCAACTATAAATCTCTTAGCCAAGTGCACACTCAACATTGATGCTAAAGCTCTTAACCAAGTAGACTTTAATATGTCACTACAGATACTTTTAACCGGGTAGATCATCAGAACTAATCAAATTGTAAGCCTTAACCAACCCCTTCCAAACTATAGATAGTGAAGAATTTGTGGGTGTCATCCCCACTGTAGTTTTTACTTCCTAACAGGAGTTTTCTGCGATATCATATCATGTGTTATGTGTCAATTACTTTCATGAATGTTTCTATGAATGTTCACATGTTTGATTAAGTTTATGAATTAATATATATTGCATCAAGATAGTATAGAACAAATGGTTGGATAAAATTTTGATAAATTAAAGAATAAAGGTTATAAGATACAAAAGTTTTAGAGGTACTGATTCACCCCTCCCCTCTCAGTACACACTTCCCATTAATTCAAACATACATACCATCTTCAAACAAATGGCCAGACTGGGGTGGTAAATAGGAGCCTAGGTAACCTTCTAAGGTGCCTCACTAAGGAATATGGTTAGTCTTGGGACCAAATCTTAGCCCAAGTTGAATATGCATACAATGATATAGTCAATATGACCACTAGTATAAGCCCATTTGAAGTAGTCTATGATATGCATCAAAAGGGTATTCTTGAGCTCAGAAAGTTGGCAGATGGAACTTCAAGGAGTGGGTATGTTGAAGACTTTTCCCATTCAATGAAAGATGTTCATGATTGAGTCAAGAAGTTGCTGACAGAGAACATTGCCAAAATCAAGAAGAAAGTTGATGAGAAGAAGGAATTTCAATTCCAAGTAGGAGATCTTTTGATGGTGCACTTGGACAAGGAAAGGTTACAGAGGAGAACACACAACAAGCTGCAAATGAGAATGTTGGGACCTTGTGTTATTTTGGCTAAGTATGGAAACAAAGCCTACAAGGTGGAGCTTCTTTAAAACATTGGACTGTCTCATGTATTTAATGTAGCAGAATTAGTACTCTACAAGGGTCTAGTTCCCAATGTAGATCAAAGTCTCACAGAGGTGACCAATGAAATAGAAGAACTTTAGTTACCCTGTACATCCAAGCCTAAGGCAGAGAAGGTATTGAGTTCAAGAGTGAGAAAAAAGACCAGATATAAGACCTATTGGGAGCATTTGATCAAATGACAGGGATAAGAAAATGTAGAGGCTACATGGGTCCAAGAGGCAAAGTTTCAGAAGTTAGGAATTGATCCTAACTTGGTCAATTCAGTGGTGACTTAACTTCTTTTATTTGGGAGAATGGTGCAGGAGCACCTAAGACTTAAGCTCAAAGTCTTACCCAATTTTTTCTTGTAATGAACCTAGCCAATTCAGAGCTAGATTTAGGACTCTAGCAGTATCTAAGGTGTGTGTCTAGAAGGTCTAGGTTAGACCTAATCTAATCTATACGTGTTTTTCTTAAAATTTAGTTATTTTTTGTTTAAGTCTCTTTTTAAGGCTTGACATTGGAATTTGGGCCAAAAGACCTAAATAGGTTAGGAAAGAGTTGAATTGAGCCTAAAATGTCTTCTATGATGTTATTCCACCATTTCATGAATGTTGGCGTTCATCTGATGAGGTTAGAGTCAAAGTTGCTAAAATTGTAAAAATGTTGTCATAACAACTTTTGCAATTTTGCAAAAAAGAATGACAATATTATCCTAACCAAGACAAAGAAGGAGTTTTAGGGCATGGTTGGAATATCAAGCACCTGCAATTAAGAGGAGGGTTTATATAATCCCTAATAATCCCAAATCCTAAGGTTGGAGAAATTTACAAGTTTTTGAGGTTAGTTTATTTGCACTGTACTTCTAATTTTCTGAACAGTTAAAGTAATTTTCAATAAAAGTTGATTTGAATGGATTTAATCCAATCACTTTGTGGTTGATTAGTGTAATATGGACTATTTAATTTTTTTTTCATATATTACAATTTTATTTCACATAATTTGTTTAGTTTTGTAATTTGTTTTGTAATCTAGCCAGTCTCTGGCCTGTCCAGGACTATGCTGTAAAGAAATGACTCCCACATGAAACCCTACCATGGAATCATCATGGGACTTTGGGACTTGTTAGGGGAGCCTTTTTATAGTGTAAATATGTTTGGTAGAGGCATGGAAGTGGCAGATGTTATTTTTGCAAGCAAGCCCTAGGCGAGTCCAGTGAAACCCGACTAGAAGCTTTTAGTTGAAACAATGTGTTGGATTGTAGGAGTTTGAATGTGGATTTGGACCTAAGTGGTTGGAAGGAGTCCTTAGACTTGTAAAAAGAACCTTATGGAGGATTGACACTTGATCAATTTATTTGATTATATTTTGAAGCATAGAATCCTTGACTGGTTCTTGGACTCCCAATTAGCCCTAAAAGCCCTTGAATATAGGAAGCACCTATATGGACAAGTTGAGGAAGGGGGACCTAGTGAATCCTTGAAAAATCCATAAAGGGAATTTGGAACATAGATTTTTTTAGTGGGTTGTTTTGGGTTATTTTCCAAGAAAGGTCAAAAACTAACTAATTAGGCCTAATTGAGAGCTAATAAGCCTAATAGACAAATGAAAGAAAAACATTGGAATCATTGGTAAAGACCTTGACACCCCAAGACAAAGGGATCAATATGAAGTTGTAAGTGATGGCAGAAGACACTCGAGCCCCTACAAACACATGTCAAGTTAAGTTAACAAGAAGGAGCTATAGAATGGAAGATAATAGAGATAAGAAGCTAGTTTCTAAACAAAGATAGATGTCCTAGTGAAGCACAAGAGTTTTTCACCTTGAGGGGAGACATGGTAGATGTCCTAAATTATATTAGGGAGGGCTTAGAAGATCCTAGGAGTTAGGGTTACGATCTTGGAAGGATTCAAAACTTAGGAAGTCCTAATCAAGCAAGTACAAGCAAGCTAGTTAGTATCTATCAATTTGTGAGGCCATCCTTGATTCCTATTCTACATTTCAAGGTCAACTCCTCAATTTTAATAAATATTCAAGCATCTTCATGGTTATGAGCGGTTCCTACATCCGTCCATGACAGTTTAAGAAAGGTGAATAAAAGATTTACCTTTTTACATATTTTCCTTTATGCAAATTCTTTTCATTTTCAAGGTTGACTCCTAAAAAGGGGGTCAACCAAGGAAAACCCTTTTCACCCAATCTTTTCCCTATTTTTATATGTGTAGGAATAGGCTACAAAGATGCCAATTTTTTTTCGAGTAGATCAGGACCAATTGGAGTACCCTTGTAAGTTTTGAATAAAAACCTAAGGTACACAACAAATTAATCTCTCTATACCTAAGTACAGAATTACTGAGTCATTGTTTACACTCCAAGATTTAGCTAAAACTTGACACTTGTAGACATTTTACAGTTTCAAGATCTCAAAACAACAATTATAAGTATTTTTTTTTCAGGATTCCATTTGTTTGTTATTCAGATTGGAAATAGCATATTACCTATTTTAATTCTAGGTGTATATAAATCTTTCCTAATCTGCATTTCTTATCTTATTATAATTTCCCATTTCAAAATTACATATTTAGCGAAGGATCACTACCCCATTCAATGCTTAGGTCATCACTTGAGCCTAATGGGAGATCTTTCTTCGGAATGTGCAATCTTGAAAATGAGAAGTGATCCATCCCTTTTGCATTGCTTCCCTTTTCATTTTGTACAAAAAAACAATTACTATCTTAGAATTTGTGTCTCCACGAATACACAAACTAATCAATAATAAGACCTAGATTCAATGCAACCCTTATTTGACTTTTCATTTATTTATGAATAAGTGTTTGCATCATCATCAAAAATATATAATTTAACACATTCATTAAAAAAAAGAGAGATTAAAGCACACCTTAATAGTCCACAACAAGTCATGCAGTCGTAAGGATGCACCTTTGACCATATTTTTAAATAATAAAAAATAAAAAACTCATTGTATTCTAAGTTTTGACTAATTAGTTAAAATAGTCAAAGGTGAATCTAATAAAAAATGAAAAACTCATTGTATTCTAAGTTTTGACTAATTAATTAAAATAGTCAAAGGTGAATCCTAGGCGCTATATAGACAATGATATAGTCTACACGGGGCTATAAGATTAAAAAAAACATAAAATAAACAGCCACTAAACAGCCTAAGCAATAACATAAAGAGGAATTTGACATCTCATCATTTAACTTTACATCATACATCACAAGAATCTAGAATATCCACATTCCCACCCCTCATTATCTTTAATATAATCTCAACTTAAAATTTTAATATAGAAAAAAAACTAGAGGAATATGATAGATTTGATTGATAGGAATTTGTGGGCTTAGACATTTTCACTTAGCTATGAATAAATGTCAGCCTCATCATTTATAAATAAATAAATAATACTACACATATTTCTCTATAAAAAGTCGTTGGATATTAAATCATAACTCAATCATCTACATAATCTACATAAGACTATAAAGATGAAAAACCATTAAATAAATAGCTGCTATATAGCCAAAACAGTACTAAAGATTAAAAAAACATTACATAAGACTAGAAGAGAGAGGTAGGAAATTCTCATCGTTCAGTTTATTCTATACATCAGTTCTGACCATTCTTCATATAAAATGAGATGACTGCAAAATTACAAATAACTATAATAATATAATGTAAGTTTTTTTTTTTCCCTTCATTTTTACAGTATTAGAGAAAAGAAAAAAATGAGGATCAGATAAATACAAATCAAAATCATGTGAAAATCAGTCCTGATGTATATGAACATGCCATTATGTATGGAAGTTCCTATACATTGCCGGATCTGGATTCTCCGGTTTGAACTTTTTCTTAAATTTGAAAACCTAAATAGAGTTGAAAAGCATTTATTGAGATCACGATAGCATTGATATATAGAATAATGACGGCGGACCCATCTGCATAATTGCTTTCCTAACTTATTAATTGATCACGTTACGTATTGATTCTGATTTTTCCATTAAACTGATATTTAAACAATCACATTAATTGTGATCGAGAGATATCGTCTACAAACGAAGATTGGTAAGCAGTCACAATTCAAGCTTAGGATTTTCAACATACCGTAGCCATTTCCTTTAAGGACACGTTCAAATTTCTTTTGCTTTTTCCCTTTAAAGAATTAGGGTTTTCAATTTACTAGACAGCTGGATTTATTGCAGTCACTTTATTAAAATGATTCAGGAGTCCACAAAGCCTTGAGATCTTTTGCAGAAGTTGTAGGGTATTTAGAATGGAAGGGCGTAATATTACATTGAGCATCAATGTTCTAACTTCATTTCTTCTTAAATTATGTGTCCGTCAGCTGGAAGGACAGAGACAACCAATTGTTTCAGGGTTGTATGTGTTTGGAGATTGAAACATTGTTCCTTGTAACAACAATGGTCTTGCCACTATTGTCAAAGCTAATTTCTACGGAAAAGATTTCCCAAATGGTCTACCCACTGGCAGATTCACAAATGGAAGATTAATTACAGACCAACTATGTAATTTTAATCTATGTCTCCTAGTTCATTCATTTCTTTTGGAATTTTTTATTTAATTGTGTTCAAGCTTTTTTAAATTTATGTTTGGAATTATATATAAAAAATAAATCGTCTAGTTTGATTTATTTAATTTTATCATTCTAATAAAAGATTCTAAAGTGTGATCTGAAAGATTGATTCAAAAAATATTAATTTAATAGTATCCCTCTTAATTCATTCAGTTTGATTATTGATATAAACATTTATTTGTTAGATAATACTGTTTCTAGATTAGATTGTGTTCAAACTTTTTGAATCAACATTTGAAATTATCCTATTTTGATTCCTTGACTCTTTATCATCTTGATAATAGATCATGGAGCTGATTCAAAGCTTAATGGTATGCCTAGTAGCTTATTCAGTTTCATTACTGATATAAACACTTATTTTTTAGTTAATATTGTTTCTGAATTAAATTATATACAAACTTTTTGAATCAACATTTGAGATCACACTCTTATATTTTGTAAACTATACTGTGTAATCCTAACCCAATAAATAGTGTTGATCCATCCAAATGTGTTCTGGGATAGCTTTCATCCAACGACAAAATGTTATAAGTTCTTTGCCTATGTCTCATTCCACCAGATTCGGGATAATATACTGTCGATGACCAATGGAAGTAATGCAAAGATGATCTGAGTAGGACCTACACTATTTTACAATAAACTGAAAGAAGACTTCGTAAAAAATGTTTTGAAGGGATTATTATTCTAATATTTTTGAAAGACATTTTTGTGATGTATTAATTATAAGTTTCAGCTATGATGTTATACTATAGTTTGTGAGATTTAAATATTATAATAATAGATAGTTTTTTTGTTTAGTTTTGTTTTTTCGAGGGTAAGTGCTTTTGTTGTATTTGTCCTAGGCAATATACTATTGCATTCATTTGTGCACATTTAGTTAATTAGTTTTACACCAATCAACAAATGACAGGCCACTTGTGCGAGAGTTCATGAAGGCTTTAATTTTAGGGGTATATAAATTTTTTTATTAGTAGTTTACAAGTCAAATTATTTAATTCTTATTATTTATTGAAATCAATTTTAGAAAAGGGTTGAGTGCATAGTGTGTTGGTGAAGTGGTGGTTATGTTGTTGTGCCCACCAAGGTTCAAACCCCCGCAAAATTTGGTATTTGGTTGTGGTTCGTAGGGTTAGAGTTCAATTTAGTTTAATGGTCAATTATGTTATAGTTCTATTCAATGCTTTCAGTTTGTGTGAAGATTGTGCAATAATTATATTCACGATTTAATTTATCTATTAATTAATTAGATTTCTAGTTAGGGATTGATTTTAATCTTAAAGTTAGGTTCTAATTTGGTTTAGGATTTGGTTTCAATTTGATTTAGGGTTAGGGTCAAATTTTGTTTAGGGTTTTACTTCTATTTGATATAAGGTTGTGGCTCAATCGATATAGTATTTATTGGGTTTAGGTTTGGGTTTAGGGTTCGATTTAGTTAGTGGTTGTGGTTAGGATTCAAATTGGTTTAAGGTTCATTTTGGTAAATGGTCAAGGTTAATATTGGTTTAGGGTTAGCCTTAGGGTTTAATTTTGAAATATGTTTAGGTTTAGGGTTTAATTTAGGATTTTAGTTTGGGTTTAATGGTTGTGTTCAATTTGGTTTACCATTAGGGTTCAATTTAGTTTAATGGTCAATTAGGTAATAGTTCCATTAAATGCTTTCAGTTTGTGTAAAGATTGTGAAATGATTATATTTAAGGTTTAATTTATTTAGTAATTAATTAGGTTTAGAGTTAGGGATTGATTGGTTTAATCTTAGGGTTAGGTTCTAATTTGGTTTACGATTTGGGTTCAATTTGATTTAGGTTTAGGGTCAAATATTGTTTAGGGTTTTACTTCTATTTGGTATAAGGTTTTGGCTAATTGGGTTTAGGTTTGGGTTTAGGGTTTAATTTAGTTAGCGGTTGTGGTTAGGCATCATATTGGCTTAAGGTTCATTTTGGTATACATTCAAAGTTAATATTAGTTTAGCGTTAGCCTTAGGGTTTAATTTAGTTTAATTTTGAAATATGTTTAGGTTTAGGATTTTAGTTTGGGTTTAATGGTTGTATTCAATTTTGTTTACATTAGGGTTCAATTTAGTTTAATTTAGTTTAATTTTGAAATATATTTAGGTTTAGAGTTTTATTTAGGGTATTAGTTTGGGTTTAATATTTGTGTTCAATTTGTTTTACACTTAGGGTTTGATTTGGTTTATGTTTAAGGTTTAATTAAGATTAGGTTTATGGTCCCATTACTTTTAGCATTAAGGTACATTTTTTTTTGTAGTTGTGTTAAAGTTCAACTTGGTTTAGGTTTAGGGTTTGATTATGTTAAGTGTTAGATGTAGGGTTAATTTGGCTTTATATCGTAACCCTAACTATAATGTAAATCTTATTGAATCCAACCCTATCCTTGCTATTAATTATAATTGAACCATGTACTATAATTAAACTATAACCCTAATCTTAAATTAATATTATCTCTAAGTGTAACTAATATTAATACCCTAATCAAAATTTGGTATAGTGTTGGTGTACGTTTAGGGTTTGGCTATGGGTAGGGTTTGGGTTCAATTTGGTTTACTATTAGGGTTAAGGTTTACTTTAATTAGATATTTTGATTTTATTTGCTTCAACGTTAGTGCTTAATTTAGTATTCAATTGGGTTTATGGTCAGTAATTCACTTTGGTTTTAGGTTAGGGTTCAATTTAGTTTAAGTTTAAGATTTTATTGAGTTTAGTGCTAAATTTGATTAAAGTTTTATCGTAGATATTAGATATATAATTAATTAGAATTGGGATTATAAAAATTAATACTAATTTAAATTCATAAGGGTTAGGGTTTGAGTTCACTTAGTATTTGATTAGCTTTTGGGTTATAATTCAATTAGCTTTAAGATTGGGGTTCAATTTTGTCTATTATCATTTACTTTTTTAATATTGTATTATTTCATTTTTATTAATGTAAAGTTAAATAGGAAATGTTTATAAAAATAATATAATCATTTAAATTATATTTTTTTATTTTTGGAAGAATTTGTAGTAATGATAAAGGTAAGATTGAAAAAGTCTATATTTTCAATGATGCTTTCAAGGATGATGGAGTTATTCACAAAAACGTGGAGGCCACAAAAATGTTTTTTTTTTTTTTTTTAAAGGCAAAAATGGCAGTGCCATTAAAATATATTAAAAATTTAAACTGCTTCAAGGGCAAGGCCACAAAAATGTTAAATTATTTTGGTTTTCATTTATTTTTTTGTTGGTCAACTATTGGTGTGTTTGATTTTCTCGTATTGGTAGTTGTATGTGTTTTTTAAAGGATTTCAAAGTCCCTTTAAAAGTTATTTTACTCTAATAAGGAAATAATGTTAATTATAAATTGCATAAGCATATATATAATTTAGAATTTAATTTTTACATTATCAACTATACATATTATGATAGAACTAATAAATTATCCTAAAAAAAATACCAATTATTTTTTTATTTATAATATTATATTGTTTTGTAAATTAAGAGAATATAATCTTATTTTAAGTAAAATAAAATATTTTAATTAAAGATACAAATTTACCTTCAACTATCAAAATCCTAGCTTTTTCCTCAATGTTTCTAGCATTTTGACATCCTTTGTATTTGATAGAACCAATATTTGATCAATATGCAGTAGTGTAGACAGATAAATGTATTTAAGAATGCATTTAAATTTATATTGGAAGAGTTCTGTCTCATTTGAAGCTCTTTGAGATCAATATCTTAATTAATCCTCAAATTTATTCTTCAAAATTTTAAATAAATGACATTAATATATTACAAGTGTTAAGAATGGGAACACTGAGAGGGGGGGGGGGGGGGGAANGGGGGGGGGGGGGGTGAATCAGTGTTCAACAATTAATTATATTTTAGAAACTTGAAACTTAGCCCAATATAATAGATAAAATATTTAATAAGCAAAGCACATGAACCATAACACATAACACAAGATATGTTTACAGGGAAACCTTGATCGGAGGAAAACCCCGGTGGGAATTAGTACCCACAAATAATTGCACTAGTCTTATGAACTTGTTAGAGTTCCTTTTCCCTATTAGGAGTAGTCATTACAATGTTGAGTACAATGGCTCTATTAGGAGTCTTACAAACCATGTTAAAGGTGGATGGCACACTGCCAGAGATCATTGTTCAATAAGAAGAAGGCTACAACCTTTTGATAGAAGATACTCACAATATTTGAAAGGTGAACTGCTGTTATGACACTGCTGTCTGATTAGTTTCTTTTGTGCACTTTAACTCTAACCTCTAATGGAGCTTTATCTCATACTAATTGAGTACATACTACTCTTCTGTATATGTCTACTTCTATCCTTCATTCCATCTCATTTTTAAATGCAAAAAATTCATGTCAAGTATATATACAAGCTTTAATAGACGCGACTGAAACTAAGACCTAGTCGGCCCAAAATCAACATACACAACGCTTCCAAATTAATTGGCTCAAGCATGTTTACATAAATGATAATAACAAGATTACAAACATATTACAATAGGTGCATATCCATCACTAAATAAATTAATACACACTAAATAAAACTATAGTCGGCTCCATGCTTTATTCGCTGAACTACTAGTGTCACTTAGACTTGCTGTAACTTCCCCATACTGACATATCTTAACTTTTGCATATAGAATTAGCATAAAAATGTATCCAAAAGCTTATATCTAAAGACGCATACCATGACTCAATTATACTCATGTGCGCTGGTGCTCTGATCAACGAGTATATCTCTGTCTGCACTGTCTTCTATACTTAGCCAAATTATGATCTTCAAAGTTTATGAGTTGTATGTCAAAACTCCGTATGAATTTGTTTCCATAATGAAAACACAAAAATAGTCATATAATCTCAGTAAAGTCAACTTGCCAACAATCTCCCCCTTTGTCATTAATGGTAACAAAGGAATGTGGCCAAGTTACTAAACTTTGACTTAACACAAAAAATGCAATTATACTGATATAATCTCCTCATAATGTACACCATATCTTTAGCTATATACACTACTCTCCTTCATACACTATACTCCCCCTTTGACATTAATGACAAAGGTGCGAAAAAATGAAAGTCTCTAAGTACCTACTTAGAGTACACATCTAGATATGCAATCTGAAGGTTTTTGACTTCTTGCTGCCAAAACACCTTGAGTGCATCTATAGTCTAAAGATGGGCGCATAATGCATAGGTGAGTTTATCCATCTTTACCAGATCCATGCATGGGACTTGATCATATGTAGCAATAGTTGCATCAATATGTATGATAATTTGATTTAGTACATGTAAGGAGGGCGCAAGTGTATTTCTTAGCTATGTTTGTCTTTCCCTTATCTTGGTAATCTCTATCTTGGCTTTCTCAATTTCATCTAACTGCCCTTGGTGGATGTTGTTACAAACATTGATGTCTTGAGAAGAGTCTTCAACCGATTTCATTACAGCTTCAATCAAGATGTCTGCTTCCTCAATGTTCTGAAGTGAGTTTATCTTTGTCCATGTAGTTAGCAATTAATTTTCTTCCTTTTGCTACTAACTCTTTCAGAATTGTTTGACCAATCTTTAGTGAATTGAGATCTAATGAGAAATTATTTACTAACTCATCTAGCCTTTCCTTATTGTACTTGTCTTATGCAATTTTTGTGGCTGAGTCTACTAGATTTGTAAAATTCTCTTTGAAGCTTGATAAAATACTATTGACATCATTAATTGATTGAATATTTTCCAATTTCTTGTCTACATGTACTAAGTTATTTAAAATGCTAACTGATTCAAGAAAGGGAGGATTTCTCATTACTATCTTCTCTTTTGCTTTTTCCATAGTCAATACACTTATCTTGATCAAATCTTCTTCTCCCCATGAATCAAGGCTGGCTGTATCAGGGGTCAAACTTGACAACAATGATATGGATGGTTTGGTAGAGGGAGTAAAAATTACATTCTGACTTACATCCATAGATTCACTCTTCATTGGGATTTCAACAGAGGGTGACACTTTAGATTTATCTTCTTTTCCAATTACCTATCTTGAAGTGTCATTAGTTGGGATTTCATCTTCCTGCAAAGAGGCTTTATCACTGCATAACATCTCAACTTCTTCAATACTCACAAAGTCTTCTTCAAAGTTATTCAAATAATTATCTGAGGCTGAGATAGTTATCTCAAAATATTTTATCATAAGGGTTTCATCTATATCTTTAAATGTATTAGAGGGTGATGAGACTTTGGGCTTAGAATCCTACGGACCTGTAATAGGCACATTAGGTATCTCTGATTCTTTTCCTTGCTTGGAAGGAACTGGAGTAACTTTGGTTATATGCGTAGTTGAGGGGTACATGTGTCTATCCAGAAAAACTTGCTCAAATGCTTTCTCAGTCTCCTTTGCAACCAACTCATACTCTTTATTCATTACGTGTAAAGTTCTGGTCTTAGATCTCAAATGAGGATTTACCAAATCCAACAGTATCAACTTCACATCAAGTGAACAAACAGTAAGGAGGTCATCTAATGTATTCTCTCTTATCCTCATATCCTCTTCGAAACCTTGTCTTTTGAATGAGTCAAGTATGTTCCATATTTTATCTGGGATGACTGTCATAAGTTCCAAAACTAACCTTTTGAACTTAATCATATGTGTGATAATCATAGAATGTACTTATGATTTTTCAATGTCTTGATACTTATCATAGACATTTGCAATTCAATCTAACCTGTCTTCATCAATGATTCTAGTTCTCATAATTTCCAATTGAGTACTCTTTACTTTTCTTCGAGTTTTCCTTGAGGATGGGTGGCTTGTGAAGATTTGTTTCCTTCTTCTGGTCAGCTTGCTTGGCACAGAGGGTGGAGAGGATTCCAAATCAATTTTAGTTGAGGTCGCAGATGTTCTCTCTCCAAACTTATTCCTTTTTCTCTTTTGAATATCATTAGATTTTTCAGTCTTGACTTTTGCAGGTGTTCTCTCAAGTTCCTTAGAAATTTTAGCTTCCCTAGCTTTATCTAGGTCTTCTTGGGTGATACCATGAACTTTCAAAATATTAGAGGTAATCCTTGATGCTTTCCTCTTATTTTCTGCACTGTACAAGACATAATCAACTTGTATTGTCTTTTATCTATATGTGCCCCGTCTAGGATCATTTGGATCTTTAGGCACATATAGAAGGACTTGTGGATATCCTTCTAGAATATGTTCATCTACCTCATAACCAAGTGGATGAATCAATTTAGTTCTAGGATCAACTACTTTCATACATGTAGAATCTGTTTCCACCATAAAACATATAGCGTCCTTGTATTTTTCAACTATGTTCTCAGGTATTCTGAACCTTTTATGCATCTTAATTCTGAATGTCTTGATCTCCATATCCATATGATCCTTAAGAGTGATCTCAGATGTAGCTCTCAATGAAATCTGAGGTAATATAGGTTTACTTCTGTCTAGGTAGAGGTTATAAACCTTACCAATAATGTGGAAGTACATGTATATCATGAAAGAACCAAATCTGAATATTTTTCTTTTTTCATTCTTTATAGCTCTTATGTTGTCTATCAGCTGTGCATGCAAGATCTCACATAGGTTGTAGTGAGTGTTGTATTTCACTATCCTTATGGCTGCCAGAACTGTAGCTACAGATACACTACATTAACTCTGCTTGCATGCTGAAATTTTTATCAAAGTATCATGCTTATGAGTTTAATGTCATTCTCCACAATAGGATCAACTGTCATTCCATGCTTATCACTCCTAGATAAGCATGCTTTCTCAACCTATCTTTTAACATCTTTTCAAATGGGAAGAAGGGATCCATCCTTAGATAGTACTATCACCTCATGAATGAGATTAGCTATAATACGAATAGGGACTTCACCAATCCAAAAAAATTCATCATGAATCCTACTGAGTAGAATCTTAATCCATTCTAATTCATAAAACTCGTGCGCATTTGCATACTCAATAATAGCATTTCCTGATAGATGTGAGAACTTGTTCTTGAATGAACAATTAGGGTTTGACATAGATGCCATGAGTGACATAATGCAATCTACATGTACACACTCCTTACAGTAAATGTAAGCGCAAATATCTTTGACATGCATGACTCCTAACAGAGTCTTGGAAAATGCCCCTTCAACATCATCTAACACTGACTTGAATGGATGATTTTTAAACACATATCTCTTCTTTTTAGTGATTTCAAAGACTACTGGAGATTTCATTACTTACTTGTTGATCACTAAAATAGGGTTCCAAGGAAATTCTAAAATGACGCGTCTGCGCTAGGGTACCATTACAACTTTCAATTTAGTTTGATAATTAAACAATGGTAATCCTTCAACACTTAGATGCTTAATCTTCCTGTGCTCTTCAAATTCTCAATCTCGAATGTAGAAGTGAAGATAATAGATCTTTTAGTGACTTATAAATTGAATTTCTACAATTAATGCTCGTTTCCATAACACATGTTTCAACTATGAATTCCAATCTCAGTTACCGCTGTAGTAAAAACTATCTGCTCTTGCATACTACCTCAATTTTTAACCAAGTACATAAAACCATAGGCACATACTCTATCAGCCATGTAGGGGTTTAGAGCTTGACTAGCTCCCCCTATGACCATGAGGGTCATTTATCCATAAATGGAAGGTGCGTCCACTAGGGATGCATCTACCACTTTTTCAACATTATCATCTTTCTTTACTTCAACCCAAATCTTTCTTGAATCTTCTCTAGCTTTCACAAACTTGACTTCTCCAAATTATTCAAATAGTGATCCTTGAGACTTATTACATCTTTCTTGTCTTTGCACTCTAGATCTGCAAAACCTTGAGATGTGTCCAACCTTGTTACAAGAGTGACAAATGACTAGAGGCTTGTTGATATGAGTTACCATGCTGCACTGTTTTGTTGTGTGTCCATTGTAATTGCACATCTGACATGTAATGTTCTAAGAAATTTGTTGTGGTTGATTTCTTTGATTGTACTGAGTCTGACTTCTTTGATTTTGCTATGTCTAATTTCTTTGATTTGATCTACAATGTATAGCTCTATGACCAAATTTATTGCATAAATAACAATATCCATTGTAAGGTCTTACCTCTTTACAATCTCTTGCTATATTTCCTTTCTTGTTATAGGAATAACAAGTTTGGTTAACTGGCTTGTGTTCATCTTTAGGTGGTTCTGCTTTAGCTTCTGCAAGATTCTCAGTTTTCTTAGCTTCTATAGATTCTTCTTGTGCTTTCTTTCTTTCTTGCATTGCATTGATTTGAATTTGTGCTTCATTGTATCCAATACTAGTGGTATCACCTCTTATCTTCTATTCATAAATCTGTGATTGTATTAGATCAGAATTTGTGTTTAATTTGTCAATATGATTCTTGAATTTTGTCAACTCAAATTCTATCTTTTTCTCAATGTTCTCCAACTCTAAGAATTTTAGGTTTGCTTGCATAAGTTCTTCATCTAGTTGTTTGTTTTATTTAGTATTTTCTTTAAGAGCTATCTGGCTATCAGTTATCTGTTCATTCAATTCTTCAATCTGATCCTTCAGAGACATGTTTTCTTCATTCATTTTTTTGACCATTTTTCCCAAATCATTCGTAGAACAATCTTTCAAATATTTTCATAGTTTCTTGATGAATACTTGTGAGCCATTGACTTTCAATTTTAGTTCTTAATTTTCTTTTTTAGACCTATCAAGATCTTCAAGAGTTCCTTCAAGATTTTTCTTCAAATGTTTCACTTTTTTTTAATCCATGATCTCCTCAAGTGGTTAAACTTCTCTTAGAGGACCAAATCTCTGATTCCAATTGTTAAGAATGGGAACACTGAGGAGGGGGGGGGNGGGTGAATCAGTGTTCAACAATTAATTATATTTCAGAAACTTGAAACTTAGCCCAATAGAATAGATGAAAGATTTAATAAGAAAATCACATGAACCATAGTACATAATACAATATATATTTATGGGGAAACCTTGATCAGAGGAAACCCCCGATGGGAATTAGTACCCACAAATAATTGCACTAGTCTTATGAACTTGTTAGAGTTCCTTTTCCCTGTTTGGAGCAGTCATTACAATGCTGAGTATAATGACTCTGTTAGGAGTCTTACAAACCCTGTTAAAGGTGGATAGCACACTGCCAGAGCTCACTGCTCAATAAGAAGAAGGCTACAACCTTCTGATAATAGATCTTCACAATATCTTAAAGGTGAACTACTGTTATGACACTGTTGTTAGATCAGTTCCTTTTGTGCTCTTTAACTCTAACCTCTGGTAGAGCTTTATCTCATACCGATTGAGTACATATTGATCTTCTATATGTGTCTACTACTATCCTTCATTCCATCTCATTTTTAAATACAAAATGCATGTCAAGTATATATATACATGCTTTAATAGACGTGACCGAAACTAAGACTTAGTCGGCCCAAAATCAACATACACAACGCTTCCAAATTAATTGGCTCAAGCGTGTTTACATGAATGATAATAACATGATTACAAACATATTAAAATAGGTGCATAGGCATTAAAAAATAAATTAATACACACTAAATAAAAACTATAGTCGGCTCCATGCTTTGTTCGCTGAACTGCTAGTATCACTTAGACTTGTTGTAACTTCACCATACTGACATATTTGAACTTGCGCATATAGACTTAGCATAAAAATGTATCCAAAAGATTATATACAAAGACACACACCATGAATTGATTATACTCACGTGTGATGGTGCTCTGATCAACAGGTATATCTCTATCTGCACTGTCTTCTATACTTAGCCAAATTATCATCTTCAAAGTTTATGAGCTGACTGTCAAAACTCTATATGACTTTGTTGCCATAATGACAACACAAAAATAGCCATATAATCTTAGTAAATTAAACTTGCCAACAAAAAGTTCCTACCAAGTGAGAATACTATTGTGTTCATTTAATTCTATTTTTTTAAGAAGTTCAAACAACCATTGGGAAAAATTAATTTTTTTGAGAAAAATCTTATAATCTTATTCTAAATTATTGTAAAGTATCATTTTCCTATTTTTCTATTCGCTATAATAAGTATAAAATATGGACAAATATGGCTATCTCCTACCCCAATTTCAAGTTGTGATGGGATTGATCCTCTGGTTACAACACCGCCACTTCTCCTTTGACACTGATTGAGTTGCACACTTGCATTAGTCAAATTGTCTGGTGCAGGAGCACCTAGGTAGGCTAGTTGTGGAAATGTAACCTAGGGTTTTATCTTTCTTTGTTTTGGATTTTAGTGGTTCTAGCCAGACCACTAGGTAAATAAAAGGACCAAGATTCCTAGTGTGTGAAGTGTTTGTAGGAGGATAGGTCTTATTTGTTCCTTGGTGACCCTTAGGTCCAATTAGGCCCAACTAGGGAATTTTAGAACTTTGTGGAAAAATGAGCCAAGAGAGGGAATAGAGGTCCTTTTTGATGTTTTTTCATCATATGTAGTGGATTGGATAATTTCTTCTATGGTTTGACCAAGTTTGGCAATCAAACCCAAAAGTTGCCAAAAGTTGTCAATGTTGTCATTGACAACATTGACAACTTTTAAGATGAATTGGCATCTTCAAAGAAATTGGTTGGGTAACTATCTGAAAATAACCATTTATTGTTTGGGAAATCTATATGAGACCATCCTCAATATTTTTGAAGGGTTGGCAAGTTTTAGAAGTTTCATGTACGGATTGTGTTAATCAATAACAGTGTGGATTTGTGTGTTTTGAGGTGATCGGGAAATGTAATGGATTGAAAGTGTTTCTGTAAGATTTGTTTCTTTTAATGTAGCTTATTATTGAACTTCCTGTGGTGTTAGTTTGGTATTTTGAATATTTTTGATTGCTTTTGTAAAATCTTGAAAGTTCAGTCCAGTCATTGGTATGGTTTTGAGCACTGGTTACAAATGGAGTCTTAACTTTCTTTTCCACCATGGATTTTGCCCGGGCTCTTGGATTATGAAACTAGCCTCCATGTAAATTGTGTACATAGTAGGTTGGGCCCTGGAAGTGGTGGCAACTATTTTTAAGATGATGCCCTAGGCGAGCCAGAGTAGCATGACTAGGGATCATCAGAGGTTGTAGAGCTAGCTAGAGGGATTGAAAGCATCCATAGCTTCAATGAGAGGAAGTGGGAAGGAAAAGGAGTTAGAGGAGGACCCCCAACTAGGAGGAGAAGTTGTGAGTAGTTATCTTGTTTTCCAATAAAGTCCATTTCTTGTCCAGACAGTGAAGGAGGCCCAAAACCCTAAATTTTAGGCATGAAAGTAGGAAGGACTATACAGACACTTCAGGGGCCTAAAACCTAGAAAATATTTGGTGTCTCTGAAAAGGGTGTCTAGATCCTAAGCCTATTTGACACTTGTTAAGACATTTTCCCAAGATAATGCAACAAAGGTGTCCAAATAGGGCTAATTTCTTGTAGCCCTATTTTGGGGGTAATTGCATAGGTTCTTGGAGCTCGTTTGTATTTTTGGAGAAAAATGAGTTTGTAGGGGTTGAAATCGGTCCTGTTGACATCTTCACATGCTGCCTTTTCAATTTGGTGAAGATTGGAATCCATTTGAATCAGATTGTGCAAATGGACAAGAAAGACCAATTTGGGTCTAGTATGAGATTTGCAAAGTTGTGAGTTCTATTTTTGTTGGTGTTTACTAGTTGAAGGAAATTAGGATCTTGTGATAAGATACCTACGGAGCCTAGGATGAATAGAAGAAACCTATTAGGTCAGTGATTGGCCTAAGAGACCCTAGAAGAGGTCTAAGGAGCAAGACTAGTACTACATCAGAGTGGTATCATAGCAAGTTGAGAAACTTGGGAAAGCTGATTTATGTCAGAGGTGGAATCTTGTGGTTCTACAAAGATGGTGACAAATGCAGAACTAGCCAAGGATATGGAGGAGAAGAAGGAGAAAAATAGACTCCTTGAGGGTACTTTGGAAGCAATGAGAGTAAAGATAGAAGAACTAGTAGAAGCTACTAGGAAGAAAGAATATGAAGCAAAATCCATTAGTAAGGGTAAGAAGAAGATGGAGGAAGAAGACTACATTCTCGAACTTGACATAGTGTTGAATGAGGAACCTTTCTTGAAGGCAATAAAGGCACTAAGTGGAAAATCTTTGGAGGGAATACCTTTATTTGGAGGAAAGATGGATATTGAGGTAGTCATGGACTAGATTGAAGCAATGGAAAACCATTTTGAATGTGAAGGGATAAGTGAGGCCCAAAGGGTTAAAGTGGTCAAGTCTAGACTTAGAGGGTCAGCTTTGACTTGGTGGAAATAACTTTAGGATGGGAGGGTAAGTATGGGAAAGCAACCAATAGAAAATTGGAATTTTATGGTAACAAAATTGAAAGAGAGTTATCTTCCAGAAGGCTACGAAATACAACTCATAAGGAAGAGGAAAAAATTGAAACAAAAAGGTCTAGATGTGGCCTCATATACTGAGGAATTCCAAAGACTATGTTTAAGGTCTAAGTTGCAAGAAGAAGAGCCAATCAAAGTGGATAGGTACTTGGGTGGGTTGAAGTGGAACATCCAAGAGGAGTTAAGTCTATGGACACCTACTACCATCCAAAAATGTCATCAGTTGGCTCTAAAGGTGGAAGAGAAGAATACGAAGAAAGGGGATTCTAGTTTCAAGAACAATAATAACAATAGAGGCAGAGGAAGAGAACAAAGGGGTCAAACAGGAGGCTACCAAGGAAGGGGTAGTGAACAAAGGTCCCAAGGAGAAAACAAGTTGACAGAGCAGCAGAATGAGAAAAATTCAAGAGGAGGATATAACAAAGGAAGGGGTAACAATGGGGGTTCTAATAGAGGAAGAGGAGGTAGGAGTGGATCATACTTTTCTACAATGAAATGATATTATTGAGGGCAACTAGGGCATCCAGTTTACAAATGTCCTGATAAGCCCTTTGCAACAAACAATGACAAAAGAGTAGCATATGCACATGAGGATACTCTTAGTGTCAAAACTCCAGAGGTGGACCATTTAGACTCAGAAATGGGTGAGAACTTGATGTTTAGAAGGGTCCTAATAATGCAGCCAATCAAGGATGAGCCCAAACATAGGAGGGCACTGTTTAGAATTAGATGCAAGATTCTTGGAAAAGTATGTAAAGTGATTGTTGATTCTGGATCCACAAACAATATCATTTCAGAGGAGGTAGTGGTGAAGCTAAAGCTAGCCAAAATACCCCATGTAAACCCTTATAAGGTGACATGGCTCAAAAAAGGCCAAGTGTCTTGGTTAATGAGCAAACATGGGTAGAATTCTCCATAGTAGGATATAAGGACAAATTTCTTTGTCACATCCTTCCAATGGATGCTTTCCATTTTCTTCTTGGAAGGCCTTGGAAGTTTGATAATGGAGAAGTATATGATGGGAAGGAGAACTCCATTACATTTAAGAAAGGAGGAAAGAAATTCAAAATTCAGTCTTTATTAGAGGATGAGGAACCATAGAATAAAACTCCTAATGTCATGTTATGCAGTGGTAAGGAGTTGGTGAATGATATTAGAGATGATAAGGGAGAAGGTTATGCCATTGTGCTAAGACCTAAGGAGGAGGAGACACCAGTAAAGGAACCACTACCAAAGGAAGTGAAAGAATTGCTTGATAAATATAAGATGAATTATGAAGATGAATTATGTCACCGTCTCTTTGTAGAAGATTACCTAGTTGGCCTTCATGGGGAGATCATAAACATTGACGTTGAACTCACGACCACTTTACCATGGGACCTAGCTACAATAATGATAGTAGGAGAACCATTTCTAGGCCAAGGGTAAAACCTATGGAGGAATATCTATGGAGGGACTCCTAGGAGGCTCTTCATTCTATGGGGCTGGGAATGGGAGGACCATCAAATTAGAAGATATATGATGAAAAGAGGCATTGATTTCCTCTCAACATTTTTGGGTCCTAAGGATGACATGGATGCCCCTTTTAGGGATGATTTGGATGAAGATTTCAACTGGGTGTACCAATAAAAATATGATGACAATCTTTATGGCCTGGGAGGTAGAGGAAGATGATGAGGAAGATGTAGAAGATGAGGAGGAAGATGAATATGTAGCAAAAGAGGAAGCTGAGGATGAAGAGCCCGATGAAAAAGAGGAAGATGAGGAGGACTTTGATAACTTGCAAAATTCAGAAGAGCACGATGGAACATAGAGTGCTGACTTGGTAGCAAGTAATATAGATGACTCTTCTTCATCATCGAATGAGACCATAGAGCTAAGTGCATTCTGAGCCTTTTTGTCATGGCAGTGCTAAGAAATTCTTGTTATTACTGGCTTATGGTTTCTAGGAGATATAAACTGATATGATTTAGTGGGTTGGACCATCTGTAGGCTCCATTTTGGTTTTAGATTAGAGATGTTGGTAGATTTTGGATTAAAACTTAGACTTTTATGTACATACTTTATATTAATATATCTCTCCCGACCTCGGCCTCTTATGCATGAAAAAAAAATTAGAAAATTCAAATTTTCAAATTTTTACAAGTATATGAATTTAATTAATATAAGTGTATAGTAACATCATAAGCTTTAATTTGATTGTGTATGATAATTTAACTAGGTATAAGAATATTTGTATTTTTTACATTTTTCACATGTTTGAAATAATGTGACAAAATCCTCAGTGGCTTAGCTTTTCTTGCATTTAATGAGAATGATATGGGACAATGATCAGAATTTGATTCTAGTGAATGCATAATTTAATAAATGTAGTAAATTTTTTTAATTGAATCATATTCAAAATATAACATATGCTTAAAAGATGCATATTTTATTTATTTATTTTTTATATTGATTCTTTTGGTTATCTTTCTTATTGATAAAATTTATATTTTAGCTCTCCTTTCTCATATAATTTCAATTTTGAAGTAAAACAAGAAATGGCACCTTGGTGTGAAATGGGTATGCCAAAGAGGTGTGGATAGTTAAATAGAGAAAAATTTACTATTCACTCATCCACTAAGGAATAGAAATGCAATAGAGATTAATAAATTGAATACTTGCATTACTTTGAATATGACAATTGAAATATATAATATGATTGAACTTGAGTAAAAAAGCCTACAAATTTAACAAACACGACAATAAATTGTTAACATTGAGTGGTAGAGGTTTGCATATTCAAACTTATAAGATTGATCTTTGAGGAATTTAGTGGCACATACCAATAAGTGTTCAAGGTCTGTAATGTAGATATTATCAAGATTATTTATTATTTCAAATATCTAGTTTTAATTATTTATATCATGGAGGATTGACAATGGTGAAAGTGTGAAGGTATATAAATGGTCAATGCGAGGGAAAAAGGTTCACCAAGGACCCAATTTCATCACTTCATGATAGTGAAGTAGTACACTTATAATTTAAAGTTCAAATATAAATGTTATTTATTTGTGTCCAAGTAGTTGTAATGTTTAAATGTTTATTATTTTGTAAAAGGTTGAAGGGTTTGTAAGTTGCATTAATGTGTTGGGAAAAGTGTAACCTATAGACAATTTATAAGAGATTTTTTAATGGTGTACTGAGTCAATTTAGAGGTGATTGGGTCATTTTGGAAACCCTAACCTAAGTAATTAGGGTTAGGGAGCTTATGGAGTTGTTTAAAATTTAGATTTGAGTTCTTTGTGGGTACCTTTTGGTGGCTGGTTGAGGGGAACCATATGGGAGATTGGAGGGAGGATGGAATAGGTTCAACTTGATAAATGTTGAGGATGACTAAACGCAAGTCTTCTTGATCTCTATAATTCTTTGAACTACTGCAATAAATGTGAGATGGTATAGGTGAGAGGAATCCAACATTATTTTAGGGATACAGTTTATTTGTATTATGCTAGTTTTGTAAAGTGCTCTTGGTAACCTCAAAGTTAATCTTAGAGCCTATGTGTGCCTTTGTTTGGTTGTTGAGTTAAGGATAGTGTTAAACTGATTCAATCATAAAGGTGACTAAGGGCTTTGTTTATATTTCTTGTGATATTTAGTAGTTTTAAGATTTTGGTGATCCCTCTAGCTCGAGGTTGGATAGAACTTCTAATAGTTCCATTATTCCATATGGTCGGGTGGAGATCATTTTTCCTCATCATTGACTTGCTATTAGATGCAGGTTTGGAAATTTACAAAAAGGTAACACAAGTTCCTAAAACTTGAAATATATTCTTGTCATTCATATATTGTAGGTAGAAGAATAACTTAAACTATTTTAGACTAGATGTCAATGTTTATGTGAGTATAAGTAACTATTTATTACTCAATTATGATAATGTAACTTAAATTGGGAACAATATAGAATGTGATAGAGTAATGAAAGCCTTTTAAGAGGGAATTGTTTTTTCAAGATAGAGGAAATCTGAGTACTTATCATGTTAAAGTTTGATGTTGTTTTATCCATGAATCTCTAAAAAATAAATTAAAAGTGTTAGGTTTGAATGAGAAGATTTCTATAATTCATGAGATAATTGTATGTTCTTTATGTACTTTAGTGTGTAAGCATTTTTCCATTAATGTGTGGAATAACACTGTACTATCAATTGTTAGAATGATAAAGATTATAAGGATAAAAAATAAAGCATCCTGATGATGAATAAAAAAGTGTGATCCAAATTGTTAATGAAAAAACCACTAACACAACCAAATCTAGAACAAACATATAATTTAAGTTATCATCACAAGTTCAAGTTCATTTAATATAATGACAATATTCTTATCTCAGTACCAAGATTTGGGACATTATATGAACTAGTATTGACGAGTTTAGAAAGTAGTTTTACTCCTATTTTTAGCCCTTTTTAGAGAAACATATAGGCATGAGTCTTTAGCTCTAGGGCTTTAGGAGACTATGGTTACAATTACTTATGTGTTTAGGGGTTAGAAAATATGATCCCTTTGTACATGATGGCATACAAGCCCATCAAACTCTATTTGAAACTAAGTAAATGATAAAATGAAAGGAATGGTATTCATTATTAGACTGGTGAAAACAAGTTGAGATATAAAATATATTGATATAAACCTAATTCTTGGAAGCATAAATGTATTCTTTTTGAACAAAATATTTCTAAAGAGGGTGCTACTAAACTAGGTGTTGTAAGCATTCCTCCTTTTATTTGTTTTCCTTCTGAAATAACTCTCCATAACATAATGGGAAACAAATGTGTTGAGGAGTTGAATGATGTTGCGAGATCTTTCAATTCCAAGATGGAATCTTTATTGGAGAATATAAAGCTCAGTTTTCCTAGTACAATTGCTTATATTTATACACAAGATCAACTCTTGGAAATGGTTAAATCTCCAAATATGTATGGTAAGTATTAGCCTTGATTGAAACCCAACTAAAAATCTACCTAGAAGCTTTGTCGTTCTCTTTCTTGATATAAATTAGAGTTTTTTTTGTTTAGTGTCCATGAAACTAGGCATATATATTGAGAAGAATGTTTGTTCACGGAAAAAAGAGTTGTGTGCATTTTTCTTGGCAGGTTTTGAAGAGGCGGGGAGAGGTTGGTATGGAATGGGTACATTGGATATAGCTATATTATGTAATCCTAGCACAATAAGTTGTGTTGATCCATCCAAATATGTGTTTTCGAATAGTTTTCATCCAATGATAGAATGTTATAAGTTCTTTTCCAACGTCTTATTCTACCAGATTCGGGATAATATACTATTGACAACCCCACATAAGTAATGCAAAGATGATCTGAGTAGGCCATACACTATTTTAAAATAAATTGAAAGAAGATTCGTAAAAATTATTTTGAAGGGATTATGATCCTAATATATTTAATGTATTTGAAAGACATTTTGTTCATATTAATTGTAAGTTTAAGGAACTTTGTTAGCATATAGGTTGTGAGATCTAAATATTATAACAATAGATAGTTTTTTTTTGTCTAGTTTTGTTTTTTTAGGGTAATTTTTATTTAGATTAGGTTTTTTTAATTTTTTCAAGCATTATTTTTTTATATATTAAGATAGTTAATCAACTGAGTTACATAGCCAAATAGGTATCATATATGGAAACAACCAAAAAATAGATTTTATTGTTATCGATCAGTTTTGTCACAACATTGAGTCATAGAAACTTATAGACAATTATATGTAGAAGGATTTGCATATTTGTATACATATTATTTTAGAGTAAAAAGACCACTTGACAATTACTCCCATCCATCATGGTTGTTGTCCCTGTAATCAGTTCTTCCTTTGTTATTGTTGTTAGTTTGAGGATTCCCTGTATGATCATTGTGGGAATCCATCTTCCATGTTGCATCATTATGTGGTATCATTTCCCATACTATCCTGTTCATCTCCCTTTTTTCTCTGTTACTAGCATTCTCCTGTTCAATACTAATTTGTTTTTCATTAATAGCTTTCTTAAGATTGTCTATCTCTTCTTTGTTCAACATTTTTGAATGGGTGTCAAAAGAACAGGAAGCTTGGATGTCTTCTTTATAGATAAGCATTGCTCCTTCTCTTACCAAAGTCAAGAATCTATCCTTGTGAACCTCGTGGATAGCTGTGATGAAATGTAACTGATTGAATGTTGGAATATATTAAGTTGATCAGCGAAATGCAGAAGGATAATGCAAGACATTAAATCAGCTAATGGATTGTATTATCATTGGTGTCAAATTGATAAAATCTAATCGGTTATAATCAAAGTGTCAAAGACTTCAGAGAATCAAAGAGAAAAAGATCATGCTTTCAGTAATGCATAAAAGAAAAGCATTCACAATGTGACTTCAAACACTGAGGGTTAGTGAAAATTGACGGAGACAGATCACCAAAAGTCAAGTCACAGTGATGCTTGAGCAAGAACACTGATGAGAAGAATCACAAGCATAAATGATGGCCAAAAACATAGTATAAACCAATGGAGAAACCCGAGGAGAACTGGAGTGTTGACCAAAGCTATGAAAGAGTTAAACACCGAAATTAACTTGAGTTCAGAAATGACAAAATATCTAGCTGGTAGAGCTAAATATGAACTTAACTGGTAGTTATCTTTGTTTTCATCGACAAGATAAAGCCAGAGATAAGTAAAGGATTTAAAAATATTTTGTCCAGTTGGCAAGAAGATCTTTGCGAGATAAAAGATGAGTTTTTCTTTAAATCTAATTGGCGAGAATTGTGGATCATGCCAAGATCAAGAAAATCAAAAACCTAACAACGGTGATATCATGTCTATAAAAGAGAAAACTTAATTTATTACAAATTGAGAGGGTGAATGAATGAAAAGAGGATGCTAAAGAGAAACTGATGAAGAGCAACTTCATACAGTCTTGATCAATCAAGCTAAGGAAAGAGCTAAAGTTTTCTGTGGACACCGAGCAACAAAGCACTACATCACCGAGCAGAATCAAAGTGGAGCAAAGGTATTAATAGAGATATATTGATCAGATTAGTTTATGAGATTACAATAGATCTGAAAATCTGCAAGTATAAGTTGTATATGCGAACAGATCATACTATTTCAGTTTAACCATTGATTCAAAAAGGCTCTTAATCGAGTGGGATTTAAAGATCCTTTCTATATTCAGATACATCCATAGGAGTATCAAAAAGTTTGATCATGAAGATAGCATGAGATGCCAGATACCTATTGACAGGCCAAGTGTGTGTTTGATCAAGGATGGTAGCATAGATATGCTCGATATCAAGTGAAAGACTAAAATTTTAAATCCTCTAAAAAGGTCACACCTAACAATGTGTTTGTAACCTTTAATAGGGTTGGCTCTTCACCAAGCTCACTTCAGAAGAGTGAAAATTTTGGGTTACCGGTCCCAAGTGGTTTATGCCTTAACAGGGTTTCCACATTAAAAATCCATGTATCAATGTGTTTATGAGTCATTACTTTGGTGTTTTACATTACACATAACTTAACTGGATTGATCGGTATACTCTAGATAATTTATTGTCTTTCGGTAAATTAACAGACTACTATTTGGTAAACATATAGTATAAGGTTTAACAAAGCATTCAGAGCACTAGTATTTTGATAATAGTATTTGGAGGCATTCATCTTATAGGACTGAATATAACTAGAGGCTTAATATTGTGGTACTAAGTTTTTGGGTTGATTATTGGAATATTTTAGAGGCCACTGATTCACCCCCCCCTCTTAGTTATTACTAAAAACTGGTATTAGAGCTTGTGTTCTTAGAAAGGGAGTTTAACAACTCAAGCAAAAGATCACAAGATGAATAGACGAGATGTGCCCAAGTTGAATAAAGACAACTTTGCATCATGGCAAAGTTGAATAAGACTCCACCTATTAGGTATTGGAAATGATATTGTTCAATACTTAGATATTGAATATGTGTTGCCTAAAGAACCTCACACTCTTGTGAAATTAAGATTAAAGCATGAGCATAACTGCATGATGATAGAACTTGCATCATCACTCTCTGATGCTGAGTTTGAAGATGTCAAAACCTGCACCTCTGCAAAGAAAATGTGGGATAAGTTGAAGATGGTACATGGAGGAGATGCCAATGTACTAAGAGAAAATGCAGAAAGCCTAAGAGGGAGGTTTGATGACCTAAGGATGAAAGAGGGAGAAAACATCACTCAGTATAGCTACAGAATCAAAGATGTAGTAAATTCTATCTGAGGAGTTGGACGTGTACTTGAAAGGAGACAATGGTAAGTAAAATATTAAGAACCTTACTACCTATATATGTTATTAGAGTTTCTACTATTCAATAAATGAGAGCAGTTGTAGACAATACAATTACTCTAGATAGTTTGATTGGTATACTAATTTCATTTGAGATGAATAACTTTGACAATAGTGTCTTACCATCTATATAATCTGCATTCAAATCTTCTTTAAATATATGTAACTCAAATCATAGACATGTTATTATAAATGATAGTGACAGTTATAATGAGGATCAAGGACTTGATGAGATTGAAGCACTAATGGCCAGAAGATTGCAGAGAGGCAAAGGTAGATACAAAGGTAAATTACCACTTGTATGTTTCAATTGTAAAGAGGTTGGCCACTTTGTTGCAAGATGTCCAAATAGAAGAAAAGATGATAGAGGAAATAATAGATCATATGAGAAGAAGTTTGATAGACGTGATAATAGAGAATATCGAAGCAACCGACAATCTTACAAAAGAGATACCCGAGACTACAAGGACAAAAGGAAGAAATCTTGTTACTTAGCTGAGAACAGAGATAATGAAACTAACACCGAATTAGAAGAAGACAATGAGATGGTATTTGTAGCCATGAAGGATGATTCTGATGAAGATGAAGAAAGGTGTGTAGAAACTACACTCATATCTAAAGTTAGTAAAAATGATGTCTGGATCATAGATAGTGGTTGCACTCACCATATGACTGGTGATAAACAAAAGTTTGAGACTTTTGAATACTATAATGGTGGTTCAGTGAGAATGAGAAATGATAGACCTTGTACAGTTGAAGGTAAAGGAACCATAATGTTGAATAACAGGTGATAAAATGTAAAAATGCTTACTGCGTTAAAGGGCTGAATTATAATTTGTTAAGTGTTTCACAGTTGAACAATTCAGGTCATAGAGTAGAATTTGAAAATAAGAAGGCAAAGATCTTCAATGAATCAGGAAGATTGATTGGTACCGGTGAGCAGAGAAAAGGTAACCTTTTCTATCTTGATGACACTAACATTACTTTTTTAATGGCTAGAAACAAAGACATATGGTTGTGGCACAAAATATTGTGTCATTTGAACTTTGACAACATGATAAAGATAAGCAACAAAAGGGATGTCAGAGGCTTACCGAGTATGACTAAGCCCGAACATATCATGTGCAAGAATTATCAAAAAGGTACGATGAAAAAGTCTAGTTTCAAGAGTAAAACCCATACATCTAATGCAATTCTAGAATTAGTCCATACAGATCTATGTGGACACATGAGGACAAAGAGCTACTATGGAGATAGGTATTTTATTCTCTTTTTTGATGATTATTCTAGAGTGATGTCAGTCATGTTCTTAAAAGATAAATCAAAATCATTTAAGATGTTTAAATGGTACAAGGCTATTGTAGAAAAACAAAGTGAAAAGAAGTTGAAATGCTTAAGGTCAGGCAGAGGAGGAGAATTTACTTCAGATGAATTCACTAACTATTGCAATGAGCATGGAATTAAAAGATAGGTTTCTGCACCGAGAACACCACAATAAAATGGAATTGTTGAAAGGATAAACATATCAATTGTTGACTATGCAAGAATATTAATGATTGAGAAAAGCATCACTCAAACTTTCTAGAGGGAAGCTGTCAGTACTTCTCTCTACACATTAAACATAGTACAATTTAAGGACACAAAGAAGACACCCTATGAGCTTTGGTATGGTCATACACCCAATGTAAGTTACTTCTAAATCTTTGGTAGTCAATGTTATATATTGAAGGATGATAGAAATGGAAAACTTGACTGCAAAAGTGAAGAAGATATCTTCGTAGGGTAGTCAACCAGAAGTAAGGCTTATAAATGTCTTAACAAGTCATCTAACAAAATCATTGAAAGTGAAAATGTGAAAATAGATGAATTTGTAAAAAAGAATGATAAGGAAAGAAAAAGAGAACTAGAGGACTACAAAAGGTTTGTTTATATAGAACCTAACACTCTACCTGAGCAACAGTGTCTTGCTCCCAAGCAATAGATCATTACACCCGAGCATCAGGCTGCAATTACCAAAAATTAGGAAAATCCTCAAGATGATATTCTGAATGATGGAAATCAGAATGAAGGTCAAGAAGATGATCAAAATGATGAACACAGAGATGAACCAAAACTTTCCAAGTATGTCAGAAGACATCATCCACAAAATCAAATCATAGGATACAAGAAGGTTGGAACAAGAACAAGAAGTAAGTCACTAAACACTAGATGTTTACTTTGTGATTTTGAGCCTAAATCTGTTAATACTGCACTTGAGAATGAAGAATGGGTTAGTGCTATGAATGAAGAAATAGAACAGATTGAGAAGAATAATACATGGACACTAGTACCAAGACTAGATGATAATAATTTTATCAGTACCAAATGGATATTCAGAAATAAGATGAATGAGAATGGAGAATTCAATAGAAACAAAACAAGGTTAGTATGCAAGGGATATGCGCAAGAAGAAGGTATTGATTATGGAGAAACCTTTGCACCCATTTGTAGAATAGAAGGAGTTAGAATCTTACTTTCTTGTGCTGCATTTAAAGGATTCAAGGTATACCAGATGGTTGTCAAATCTGTATTCCTAAATGGAATATTGGAAGAAGAGGTATACATTCAACAAACAGAAGGGTTTGTTGATCCAGACAAGAGAAACATGGTATGTAGACTACATAAAGCCTTGTAAGGATTGAAATAAGCACCGAGAACCTAGTATGAAAGAATTCAATCATATCTCATTAGCATAAATTTTTTTAGAAAAAGTGAAAATAGCAATCTGTACTTAAAAGAGGATACTGATGGTAATATTCTAATTGCTGAAATTTTTGTTGATGATATCATTTTTGGGGGTAATGAATTGATATGCAAATCCTTTGCTAATGAAATGAGAAAGGAATTTGAAATGTCTATGTTTGGGGAGATCAAATTCTTTCTTGTTCTATAGATTCTTCAATAAGATGTAGACATATATATCACTCAGTCCAAATACATCAAGGAAGTGGTGAAGATATTCAAGATGGAATATTCCAAACTAGTTGGAACACCTATAGCTATCAGATGTAATCTAAAAAAAGAAGACAAATCCAATGTGGTAAATCAGACCTCATATAGATCAATGATAGGAAAAATGATGTATGTTGTTCACACCAGACTAGATATAGCACATGCATTTGGAATAGTTGCAATATTCTTTGCTAATCCCAAAGAATCACATATGACTGCTGTCAAGAGAATTCTGAGATATCTGAAGAACACCGAGGACTATGGCTTATGGTGTAAAAGAGAAGGAAAATTTGAGCTACAAGTCTATATAGATACTGATTGGGCCACAAACATTGATGACCAAAAGAGCACAACTGGAGGAGCATTCTTCATGGGTGATAGAATTGTCACATGGATCAGCAAGAAGAAAGGATGCATCTCTCAGTCTACTGTAGAAGCATAGTAGGTGGCTTCTTCTGCAAATTGCTCCAATATTGCATGGATCAAACAATTGCTAGAAGGTATGAATATGAAGATTCTTCAACCAGTAATTATCTATTGTGATAAAATTACTGCAATTAACATTTCTAAGAATCCAGTCATGCATGCTAAGACTAAGCATATTTCTATAAAGTATCAGTATCTAAGAGAACAAGTGCAAGAAAAGGAAGTGACACTGGAATATGTTCAATAAAAGGAACAATTAGGTGACATATTCACCAAGCCATTACCAAAGGATACATTTGAATACTTGAGATAGAGACTAGGGGTCTAACCATTGTCTATCAGTCAGTAAGATGACTAGGAGGTTGCATCAGCCTATACCAAAAATTTGAAGAACAGTTGATGCAAACACTGAAATATGCAACAATAGATACATCTGTACATAGCAAGGTACAAATCTGCATCAAAAACCAGAGACATTGTACTGCTGATAGATAGGGAAATTCAAGGAATATATTATGTAAAGGGATGGAACATGATATATGTGATTTTTTTTGGCATTGTTGTCAAAGGGAGATATTATCTCATTATCATCATCATTAGGAAGAGATTATCATAAAGAGAGAGATATGATAAAGGGAAAGATTATCTCATTGAATAAAAAAGGGAGAGATTATGTCATTGATTATAAGAGATTATATCATTATCCATGAAGAGAAGTTTCTGAGAATCAAAAGGAAGAGTTAATCAGTATTCTAAAGGAGATAAATTGATTACATATGAAATATCCATCTAAGGGAGATAAATTGATTACATATGAAATATCCATCTAAGGGAGAGAAGTAACAAAGGGAGAGAGTTTAGACAAAGAGAAAGATTGTTGCCAAAGGAAAATGAGATTATCAAGAAGAGGAACAGTCAAAGCAGAGCACATATTAGAACAAGAATATCAGATGATACATCTATCTAGTAAAGGGATTGAAGATTGAAGACAACCATTCTGCATGAAACAAATCTAAGCTATTTTGAGCTTACCAAAAGCTAAAAATTTGTAATAGTTACAATAGAAAAGCTTGATGAAACTGTTATATTTCATATTTTATTAGTAATAGTATAGTATGATAATGTAGTATGTTGCCATCAATGCCAAAGGGAGAGATTGATGACATGTAACTGATTGAATGTTTGAAGATATTAAGTTGATCACCGAAATGCAAAAGGATAATGCAATACATTAAATCAGCCAATGGATTGATGTCAACTTGATATAATCTAATCAGTTATAATCAAAGTGTCAAAGACTTCAAAGAATCAAAGAGAAAAAGATTATGCTTTCTGTAATGCATGAAAGACAAGAATTCACAATGTGACTTCAAACACCAATGGTTACTAAAAACTAACGGACAGATATCACTGAAAGTCAAGTCACAGTGATGCCTAAGAAAGAACACTGATGAGCATTACCGATGAGAAAAATCACAAGGGTAACCGACGGCCAGAAACTTAGTGTAAACCGATGGAGAATCCTGAGGAGAACTAGAGTGTTGACCGAAGCTATCAAAGAATTAAACACCAAAATTAACTTGAGTTCATAAATGATGAAATATCTAGCTGGCAGAGCTAAATATGGACTTAACTGGTAGCTATATTTTTTTCATCAACAAGATAAAGCGAGAGATAAGTAAAGGATTTAAGGTTGTTTTGTCTAGTTGGAAAGAAGATCTCTGTGAGATAAAACAAGAGTTTTGCGTTAAATCTAATTGGTGAGAATTTTGGATCATGCCAAGATCAAGAAAATCAAGAACCTAACAATGGTGATATCATGTCTATAAAAGAGACAACATAATTCATTACGAATTGAGAGTGTGAATGAATAAAAAGATGATGTTGAAGAGAAACTAATGAAGAGAAACTTCATACACTCCTGATTAATAAAGCTGAGGAAAGAGCTTAATTTTTTTGTGGACACCGAGCAACAGAGCACAACATCACTAAGCATAATCAAATTGGAGCAAAGGCATTAACAAAGATATATTGATCAGATTAGTTTATGAGATTACAATAAATCTAAAAATCTACAAGTATAAGTTGTATATGTGAAGAAATCATACTATTTTAGTTTAACTATTGATTCAGAAAGTCTCTTAACTGAGTGTGATTTAAAGATCCTTTCTATATTGAGATACATCCATAGGAGTATCAGAAATTTTGATCATGAAGATAGCATGAGATGCCAGATACCTATTGATAGGCCAAGTGAGTTTTTGATCGAGGATGGTATTATAGAGATGCCCGATATCAAGTGACAGACTAAAATTTTAAATCCTCTAACAAGGTCACACCTAACAGTGTGTTTGTAACCTTTAACAGGGTTGGCTCTTCACAGAGCTCACTTTAGATGAGTGAAAATTTTGGGCTACCGGTCCCAAGTGGTTTTTCCCTTAACATGGTTTCCAAATTAAAAATCCATGTGTTAATGTGTTTATGAGTCATTACTTTAGTGTTTTGCATTACACATAAATTAACTGGACTGATCGATATACTCTAGATAATTTACTATCTTTCGGTAAATTAACATACTACTCTTCGGTAAACATATAGTATAAGGTTTAGTGAAGAGTTTCGAGCAGTATTATTTTGATAATAATATTTGGAGGCATTCATCTTATAGGACTAAAGATAACTAGAGGCTTAATATTGTGGTGCTAAGTTTTTGGGTTGATTATTGGAATATTTTTTAGGTCACTGATTCACCCCCCCTCTAAGTTATTACTAACAAGCTGATACCTGTGACATTTAATATAAAAATGTATGAGTTTCATATTAAAATCAGTAAGGTCCTGAATATTTCCTTGGAAAATATCTTCGTTCCTCTGCCTCTAGATGGTCCATAGAATCTCAGAAGTAAGAGTAAACCAAAACTTTTTCATATTAAAATCAAAATATTCTACAAACCCAGCAAGGATTTCATACCGAGAGATACCTAGTTTGCAATTCCAAGTAATGCAGTGCCCAAAAAATAAAGACCAAATTTTGCATGCACAATTGCACTCAAAAAATAAATGCTCAAAAGATTCAATGCAATTAAAAATGGAGCAAGTGACAGGTGCAACTACAACAGAAGAAAGAGTGGAAAGAGTGGAACCAACAAAAAGCTTTTTAAGAAATAAAATCCATCTAAAGAAATTTTTTTAGGCTCAGTGGGTGAGTGCCAAAAAAAAAACAAAACAATGTGTCATCTAGAAATCAACCCATTAAAGTTCTATATTTGATTAATTCTACTGATAATACCATTATCATTTTTGAGCATATTGTAAGTTTGTTTAGTGTAAAAATCAACAACCATCTAACCACTTAGGTTTCTCTATAAATTATTGAGAGTTCATAATATTACCAGGAAAGAATCTACTAGCAACCTTGGAAATAAGAGTATAAGTCTACTTTTAAGAAGGTATATTGTAGTTTTTACTAATTTCCTCCCAAGATCCTACCTTGTTGTGAGCCAAAATATCATGTATAAGAGGGATGCCCTTTGCCTGCCAAATTTTTGTAGTACAACATTGAGTTAGGGAAAGAGGTTTCTCCTTGAGATACATGCCCCACCAAATAGATTTGTCCACAACTACAAATGTAGGATTCCTTCCAACAACACTTCCTGAACACACCAAAGGTCTAACCTGACACCATTCCTTCCACAAGGATGAGAAAACTTTTGAACCAAAAATCCTCATCCCAAAGTCACCAAAAAAAATCATAGAGGGGGATATTTCTCCATTTTTTTCCTTTTTTAATGCCCGATCTTACCAGGTTATTACAAATGAAAAATTTCCAAGGGTCATTACCCTTAAGGGATTTGAGGATCCATTTAAAGGCTAGAGAAATTTCTTGAGTTTTTAAGTCTCTCAAATCAAGACCACCCATCTCCTTTGGGCTACAACACCATTCCCATTTTATACAATGTCACTTTATATTCCCAAGACCATTGGACTAGAGAAACTCTCTCAGAATTCTTTCCAAGCTATTAGTTTGGTACTTGGAAAAGAGCCATGCAAAGACAGTATATTACACAAGAAGCTAAAACTTTATGTACCACCTAAACTCTTCCAGCCAGGGAAAACATATGTGTTTTCCATTTATGGTGTTTGTTATCATTTTTCTTATAAATCAAATTCCACATATCTTTGATGGAGGGCTCAAAAAAAGGGGGATGCCTAAGTATCTTACAATTAAAGAAGGCTCAATCCATTTCCATTCCTTATCCTACAACCACTCAGGAGAGACCTTAAACCACCCTAGAAAGGAGGTTTATGAGGAGCTATCTTAGCTCCTGAGGCATGACAGAAAATTTGGAGTCTTATTAGAGCATTGTCAATGTTATATTATAAAAGATCAAGAAACATGGAAGTATCATCAGTAAAATTCTCTACAATAAATTCTTCCATATTGGGTAATGTTATGCCTTTAATAGGGGGCCCAAACTCTGGAGTTTTTTGAATATAAGAAAGTGCATCCACAACAATGACAAACAAGGCAGGTGCTAATGGGCTTCCTTGTCTAATCGATCTACTAAGGGGAATAGGGTCAGAATATTCTCCATTGAATTCAATGAAAGTTGAAGAATCTCTAAACATAATATCAACCCATCTCCAAATGTAGGAAGGAAATCCAAATTCTTGTAACATATCAAGAACAAAAGGCCACTCAATTCTATCATAGGCCCTTTAAAAATCTAGGAGCACCAAGCAACATTTTGTCCATCCTCCTTAGTCTAATGCATGGCCTCCCAAATAGTAATGTTTTTCTCTAATATATACCTTCGTTTAATGAACACAGTCTGTGTAACTGAAACAATATGATTGATTATCCCAGAAATTCTTCTAGCCAATAATTTTGGAATAATCTTGTATGACAAGTTTAGTAGAGTAATTGGTCTCCAATTTTTAATTAGAGATATATCCCCTTCGTTAGGAAGTAGTTTGATGAAACCCCTATTAATGTCTTTTCCCAGAGTCCCTTTCTCAAAATCATGTTCTTGTAGATCTAATAATTCAATGTTGATCCAATCCTTATTTTGTTTATAAAACTCAACTGGAAAGCCATCCATACTAGGTGACTTCCTGTTTGCCATGGATCCTATAGCCTCTTCAATTTATTTAGTCTCAATGTTCTGACTAAGAAATATAACTTGATCCCTAGTCACCTTCTTGGGGATGAGTTTGATACATTAAATTAGGGCTTTCTAATTATCACTCTCATGTTCTGAAGAAAAAAAGTTTTTATAGAGCTACACAAAAGCATCCAGAATCTCCTTGTTATCACTAGTAAATTTATTCTCCATTTGGATTCCACTAAATTTCCTCTCTATTCTGTTTAGCTCTAATAATATTTAAAAAAATACTTGGTCCCTATGTCTCCTTCTTTGGGCCAATTCATAATATGGTTTTGAATTCTCCACAGTTGGATTTTAGATCTTATCACTTCTTTTTATAGCTCTTTATCAATGCCCTTGTCCTAGAAAGATTTTTCTGCCTCATTCAATCTCTTCTGATAATACCATTCTTATTGCATTCTATATTTGGCTTCCTTCTTGCCAACAATTTGAAACATGTTCTTCCATAATTTCACCAACTGGTCCCATCTCTCTCTGGGGGGACAATTTTGCTTGCAAAATTTTGAGAGGCGAGTAACTATTTTAATTGCTTCATTGGTATCCTTATGGAGGATTGAAATAATAAGTTTGAATAATTTTTTCCTTTTCTTCTAGTTGTTACCATACATAGCAACATTGAGTTTGACACATGCCTATGTAGGGGAGTGGTTAGATAAATTGGCATGGGTAACATAAATAGGTGCCTATCTTGACATATGAGAGAATCCAAAAATAGAAGACTCCACATAAATTCTATCCAACCTACAATAGATCCTATGTCTATTTGTTTGATTAGTGCACCATGTATACCAAATGTTGTTATACTCATTTTTTTTCTCCATAGGATCACTGATATTGAATCTCCTTTTAAACTTGGTCCGAAAAAAGAATTCATTTCCTTTCCATGCATGTTTAAGTCCTCCATTCTTGTCTTCACTATTTTCTATGATATTAAAGTCCCTAGTGAAGATCCAACTTGCATTAGGTTGATTAGAGGATAACCAATTATATAAACAAGCTTTGTCTATGTAGTCATTGGGGGCATAAATATTGTAAACTCCAATTAAGTTATCATTGACATTGAACAATACCCATTGTTCCCTTTGACAAGGAGTTACTCCATCAGATTCTATTTTGTTTGCCCACTACAGACCAATCAGAATGGAAACCCCCCCTTTTCCTCTATCATGTCTAGAATACAGATAAGTGGCTTTCTCCCATGGTAATTTAAGTGTGTGGAAGGCATGATATCCATTAACCTTAATCTATTGTAAGCATAAATGTCCATCTTATGAAGTTTTTTACACCACTTTCTTAGAATATATTTCCTATAAGGCATTTTAAGACCTCTTATATTCCAGCTGTGAATATTCATAATCATGGTGTATGGGATGAGGGTTTTTGATTCTTACAAAACCTATTAAAGTATTCTAGACTATCAGAACCTTTACTTCTATTGTTCTTCTCTATAGATTTAGCATTTTTTTTGTCTTTCATATACCTTTCTCTTCTTTTTAGATCTCTTGCTAATAACCTCTGAAAATCCAACATCCATCAAATCCTTATCATGTTGCACATATGGAATGATTTGTGAACCTATAAGTTTCTCCCTTGCAAAAGGCATGATATCCGATTGAACTTTACTCTTCTCAACAAGGTCCAGCTCAAGATTATTATTTTTCCTAGCACTTTCTTTGATCTAATTAAGAGATATTTGTTGTGCGTTTGTTTGGGAAACATCATCATTAACTTTTTCTCTAGGAACAGGCATATACTTTGGTTGACAACTGAAAGGGTTTAGTTTTATCACATTATTGGATGGTTTGCAGTGAGAACTTCAAAATCATCCTCAAACGAAGGATTAGTTAGTGAAACAAATTTTTTGAAAGGGTGGTCCAAAGTGCCACCATTCGGCGACATCAAGTTATCCATTTTAGCACCTTTAGAATTAGCAAAAATATCAATATTATTATTAACAAAATTTTCATATGTATGAGCATTAACTCCATTAACAGACGAGACATTAAATACCATTTGAACATTATTAAATGAAGGGAAGTCCCTCCTGCAATGCCCATTTAATTTGCAATGAAAAAAATCCCCAAGGTTGCCTAACATAACAATCTCCCATGAAAACACTTCACCCTCAATATTTACAGAAATTTCTTCAGGAAAGACCACTTTGGGGTCTAAATAAATGAGAATGTGAGCATTCAAGTGAGGTAGGGTAACCCTAGAGTCCTCAATTTGAAGGACAGATCCCAATGGCTTAAACATATGAGGAATAAATGGCCAAAATTCCAGTTGGACCCCTCTAAGCTCCCCCCAATTTGAAGAAGAATGAGTGACCACTTGTTCCATATAGTTTTTAGGAGATGAGGGGAAAGCCCTAAACAAGGTTTTCCCTACATTACAAAAGCATTTTTTCAACACCCTTTCCTACATCCCATGGGTTTTCAGAAAAAAAACAATAAATAAAATATTCTGGACAATTATGCTGAAACTAACTCGAATCCCAAGTTTTTTCCCCCCCACATTACTAAACAAGTCATCCAAAAGTGTCCTGGCTGACAAGAACTTTACATCCATACAAACAAAAAAAATAACAATACTTTTAAGCCTAGCTTGTTCAAATTTAATGGCTTTTATCATATCATCATTCAGAGATAATAAAATAGAATTCACCTCATATACCAGTGCCTTGGGTACCAGCAAGAAGTTGAGTCCACTTTTTGGGCAAAAAGTGGAAGTTTTTTCCCTGTTTTTCAAATTTTTTGTCAATTGATGTCAAAATTTGAGGCACTTAGAGATTGAATATAAAAAAAATCTTGTAATAGAAAATGTAGTGCTCAAAGTATATTTTTCAAATATGTAATTTATTTGAATACCCACATGGTAGAAAATATATTTAGTAGGCATGTTTAAAAACCTCTTTTTCAAAATGCCTGTTTCAGGACCATACACCGCATGTGTACGACCACCCTATTTTGAAGTAAATAAATAAATTTTTCTAAATACTTTTGGGGGAAAGTACTTGACACATCAAAGATTGGTCAGAATATTTTTGATTTTTTTTTAATTGAATATATTTTTATATATTAATTTTTAATTGACTATAAAGTACATTTTCAAAACCTTGTGTATGACCACCATAATTTGATGAAAATTTCACTTTTTTTGGAATTTTTTTTTAAAAATTTGAATAAAATTATATGTAGATTGGTCTCATATAATTAATTTTTTCAAAAACCTAAAATAAAAAAAGTTATTAAAGTTTTAGTGAACCTTACTATTTTAAGTTTAAGTAGCACTTTTGATTAATAAATATTGTAAAAATAGTAAAATTTATCATATCACTATAAAATTTATATTTTTGAAATCTAGACAGTAAGATCTCTAATGGGTTTTCATTTCATCAAAAAATTCGATTAGGAAGACCCTAAAAGAATTACGACAAGACATAAATCTGGTGTTCAAATGCCTTAGCCATTATTTTTGAGGTCCAAGCATAGGCTTGGTCCCACCAAACCTATCCCAAACTGAAATCCAATGCAAATGGTGGTTTGGTAAATTCAAATTTTAAAAAAGGGAACATGTTGAAAAATGTGTACCCGTTTCTTAAATGTAATAAATCGGCATGTAAAAATGAGTTTTAAAAAAAAATAAAATAAAAAGCCGGGCACCCATTTTGAAAAAAATGGGTACCCATTTTGAAGAGAAAGAAACTAAAGATGGGTGGTCGCCTCCCGACCAGACCCTTGGACCCAATGTGTGGGGCAATCCACTAGATAAAGATCCTCCGCCCTCCTCTGCTACTGCTCTCGCAGCTTGAGGGCTCTTCTTATAATGTTTTTTTTTATGAATAACTATTTTGTTTCGGCTTGATGCCGAGTGACTTTGCGGGGTGATTTTTTATCCCCCGGGATTTTTTTGTGAATACTGTACTTTTTTATACTTATTAATAGTAAAGGCCTCTATTCATAAAACAAAATGGGCACCAATTTTGAAAAAAAATGGGCACCCATTTTTTGAATTTTGGATCGGGTGTCCGAGCCTAAGACAGGTGCCCATTTTTTTAAAATGGATGCCCGTTTCTAGTGGTTGTTTTCAAGCCCACAAGACTTCCGCGAAATTGGTACCCAATTTCTTGCACTTACCCCCTTACCTTATTTTCCTCCTCCTAAGTGTTATTAAAGAAGAGAGCAGGACACTTTCCACAGTATCAAATTCTTAGGGGAGAATAAACCAAGGATGATTATCAATTCCAATTACAGTCATTAAGATGCACAAAAGTAAACCGAGTAAATACATAAGGATAAAAAAGCACAGAACAAAACACCATTATTTACGTGGGAAAACCATTTCAGGTAAAAAACCCACACACCCAAAGAAATAGTCACTTATATTATCATAAATATGGTTACATATTGTTTTCTTTCAGGTGTACATTCTCAACCTCAGTTTTACAAACGTTGAATACTCGATCACAAAGTTTCACAGAGATTGACCCTCTGCAACTTATCGAGTATCTCTACAAAATTATTGCATCCCCTCCTTGCTATCCTCTCAGTAATTCATATATCAACAAAACTTACAATGATTTATACACACCATAATTTATTATGGAATCTGGTACTTTAACCTCCACTTCACAGACGATTAACTAACTCAGCCTTTGCAGTCATCCAATCCAACTGGAGGTCTACACAGAGATATGTGCATGAGCATCACCAAATGATAGATACTACTCCATGACATCACTAACTGGATCCACCATACTGGCACCGATTTCATCATATCGATTTCACTGTACTGCTTCACTGCCAGCCTCACATATCACTTCATTGTCAGGTACCGGCTACACCCTACAGTCAAGAGTGTTGTCTCACCTCGCATACCACTTCACTATCAAGTATCGATTGCACAGTATGGTTAGGAGTTGAGTCTCACCATCAGGGTAAGTCTCCCCTATAATGGACTGTACAGTGGAACCTTGTATGATGATTCATCGTATGGTGACTCCACCAAACGTCATCATACCCAGCAATATCCCACTTGACAAAGTACTTTTTGATATCCGTAGAGTTCCTAGACAAGACTTAATAGGAGTCCATAGCTATAAGCCCCATCAAGCTTGTGCACAATTTGAACTTAATTGGTACCTTCAAAACACTCAGAGGCTACTAAGAAGCATAACCATCATAAATATCATTATACTGATACACCCTTTTTTCCTTAGCATACACACCATCGGAAACCAGAGTTCACCATGTGCTCCATTGAGATATTTGCAACAGAAACATGAGTGGTCTCATCTCAAGTAAAAATTTTCTTACCTTCCACCATGCCACTGCCAATGTACACACATAGAGGCTATTAAAAAAGAAAGCCACACAATTTTTGCACATGAATCATAATTTTTGTCTTCAATGGATATTCCAAACCACAGACAATCTATCCATAAGTGATCAGATGTATCAATTTAACTATCAACCACATAGCAGCAATAGCACCCACAACAAGTGCTTTCACATCCAACTATCTATACCTCTAAGTTATACAAACATGAATTCCAAATCATCCACATATACACCTTGTTACACACAGTCTCAATCCTCAAGTTTAATACCTGTCACATACACACAAGAAGTTCCCACTGCACAAGTAATGTCAAAGTTTAAAAGAATCCATAAACAACATCACATAGAAGTGTATAAAATATCTAGTACCAAGAACATTCACAATATTGAGTAGTTGTAAACAAAGAACTTGCAAGCATAGGTTCTATAGAAAGTCTCCACATCCCCTTGTATCATGTCCTTCTACACACACCTCTAAATTTTAACTATGTTAAGTACATAATAGATGAATTCTTCTCAGTTGAAACTATTATTCATTCCAACACATACATATCTAGCCACAAGAGAACATTAGCATCATCTTTGTTTCTATGTATCCATGACCACCTGTAGCTGATCAATCCATGCCAAACTCCAAATGCCAAACCACGATATCATGAAGTACCCAACAAATGATCAAAATACTCAAAACATAGAAAACTAAACCAATATCAATGTCAAAGTTCCAATTGCAGAAACATGAACATAAACATGACAACCATGATCTAAAAAAGGTCAACGAAAGAGATAACATGCTCCATATGAACACAACCATATCATGCCAAAACTCTAAATGCATCTCAAGAATGTATCATGACATATTATTGAAAACATCCTACTAACAAGGATAACATGTCAAAAGAAAACATAAACAACATCTTTACCAAGGACCTGAGTCCTCAAGATGTTAGCACCTCCAGTCACATGTGATAATCTACTCCAAATAGTGATCCAACAAATGTGAAAGATCCTTCTATAGAAACAAGATCTAACTTCAACATCTACAACACTAATGAAGATCATACACCATCAGATGATGGATCTGCATCACTACCAAAAACTCCAACTAAAGCGTGGTATCGAGTCTCACATGACATCATGACAAATATATTCTTCATGAAGATTGAACCAGACATCAACTGATGTCTGAATTTCCAAAACATCGCAGAAGGCACTTCCATCATCACTCTGAGAAGATGAAAAAGACTCAGAATCTGAAGAAATCTTATTTTCTTTCTTCTTCTTCTCTTTGCAATCCTTTTGAATATGACCAATCTGCCCACAATTGCAGCACCTCGCTTTGGACCAGGAGACTTAGATCTTTCCTTTGACTTGGATTTTCACTTCTTGTCCTCCTGCTTGCCTCGAACAACAAGAGCCTTCTTGGCCATCTCAGAAGATTTCCTTCATGCTTCTTGTGACAGCAACAAAGCAACCACATCTGCCATCTTGAAAGTGGTTGTTGTACTCCCAATGACCATCACCAGATGATCCCATGTGTCACACAAAGAACATAACAAAAGCATATATTGATCCTTGTCATTAATCTTGATTCCTACGAAAGTTAACTATGCAATAATCATGTTGAAACCATTCAGATGATCTTCTATAAATGTACCCTCGTCCATCTTCAAGGAATACAAACTCTTCCTCAAGAACAACTTGTTTACCAGAGACTTTCCCTAATAAATATCACCAAGTGTCTTCCACAAAGAAGTTTTTGTCTTCTCCTCATGAACATTTAACAGAACATAGTCTGCAAAATAGAGTTTGATAAACCCTTTGGTTGTTCTATCTACGAGATCCCAGTCCTCTTATCTCATGCCTAAAGGTTTATCTCTATCTACTATCAGATCTTTCATCTTGATTGTCCACAACTCATAATTTCTACCATCAAACTTTACAACATCTACTCTTCATGATGTGCTCACCATCTCAATCTACAATATTGATTACCAGTACCCTGGAAATCACCTACTACAGAAATGACACAAACAACCTACCCACAAGGATAACCCAAATAGCCTTTCTCTAATACCACATGTTAGGAAAGAAGAGAGTGGAGTATCAAATTCTTAGGGGAGAATAAACCAGGGACAATCATGAATTCCAATTACAATCATTAAGATGCACAAAAGTAAATAGAGTAAATACAAAAGGATAAACACGCATAGAACAGAAAACCAGTTTTTACGTGGGAAAACCCTTTTGGGTAAAAAAACACCCAAAGAAATAGTCACTTAAAATATCATAAATTTGGTTACATATAAGTTACAGATTGTTTGCTTTCATATGTACATTCTCAACCTTAGTTCTACAAATGCTGAATACTCTACCATAAAGTTTCATAGAGATTGACGCTTTGCAACTTATCGAGTATCTCTACAACATTAGTGCATCCCCTCCTTTCTATCCTCTCAGTACTACATACATCAACAAAACTTGCAGCAATTTATACACACCACAATTTGTTATGGAATCTGGTACTTTAACCGTCACTTCACAGATAGTTAACTAGCTCAGCCTTTCCATTCATCCAATCCAACTGGCGGTCTCCATAGAGATGTGTGTGTGAGCATCATCACACGATGAATACCACCCCATGGGCATCACTGTGCTGCTTCAGCGTATCGGCTGCACTATACCAGATCCACTGTACTAGCACCGGCTTCATCGTACCGTCAGGTAGCGGCTGCACCATACGGTAATGAGTGTTGTCTCACCTCGCGTACCACTTCACTGTCGGGTACCAGCTGCACTGTATGGTTAGGAGTTAATTCTCACCCTTGGGCTAAGTCTCCCCTATGGTGGACCATATAGTGGAACCCTGTATGATAGATTCATCGAACGGTGACTCCACTGTACTTCGTCATACCCAACACTAAGTCTGTAGAACTGACATTGTATCCTCCTCGTCTATCTCCATTGGTGTGGGGCTCGATTCCTCCATTCCCCACTTTTTTCTTGACATCACCTTTATTAAAGCATGCAAAATTTGGAAGCACAAGGGAAGAGTGTTCAGCCAAAACAGATTTGTAAGACGGTTTCCCAACCTTATGAGATTTATTAACTGCCTCAACCCCCACATTATTATCGGTGACAACCCCATCATTTCCACAACCATCCCTCAATACGACCATTTTGAAAAAATCAAACCCGAATCATGAACAGATTGATTCCTAAATGACACACGAATATAAAATAATGACACTCATGTGAAACAAAACAGAGAACAGATAAGAAAGGGTTAGGCAAAGATAAAATCAAAGACTAAGGCATGAAGATAAATCAAAACAACAACAGCCCACTAAAAAAAATGAATGTTGGAACCCTAGAATGCGCCTCAACAGCCTACAAGGAATGGGGCGAGAAATCTGAGGGGATGTTCGTACCCCACTTGCAGACCGTCCATTTAATTTGGCCCGTTTGGTGCATGACATTAACTTATCCAGAATAGGCCTATTCCAGAATAAGGACCTATTCTCGGATTAATTAATTCTAAAAATGAAAGCTGGAATAAGCTATTCTCTGTTTGGATCCCATATTGTAGAATTGGAATAAGGATTTTTTTTTTTTTTTTAATTAATTTGAATAATATGTATTTTTAACTTGTGTACATATATACACATACACATATACACACATATATACACATACACATATACACACATATACATGTGTATATACACACACATATGTGTATATACACACACATGTATATACACATACGTATATATATATATATATATATATATATATATACATTTAAAAAAAAAAAAAAGATTTAAAATAAAAAAATTAATTAAAAAAATAAATTTGAATCCATAAATAGCTTATTTTCGAATAAGAAATGAATTCCAGTTTTTTTTAGAATTAACTAATGCAAGCATTGGCCTTAAAATGGGGATTAGTTTTCTAATTTGAGAATTCAAAAAATGCCACAAACAGAAAATTAAATTATTCTAGCATTAACTAATGCTTATTCCAAGATTAATGCTTGGCACCAAACAGACCCTTATTCCAAACCTTTTTATAGCATTATAGAAAATGAGGATCAGATTGAGTCGTGATGTATATGAACCTGCTATTATGTATGGGAGTTCCCATACATTGCCGGATCTGGATTGTAAGAGAAAGAGCTAGAAGAATATGAGAGATTGATTAATAAGATTCGCTGGCTTGAACTTTTTCTTAAATTTGAGAACCTAACAGAGTTGAAAAGCACTTTTTGAGATTACGATAGCTTTGATATTTATAATAATGACGGCGAACCCATCTGCATAATTGCTTTCCTAACTTATTAATTGACCACGTTACGTATTGATTCTAATTTTTCCATTTAACTGATATTTAAACAATCACATTAATTGTGATCGAGAGTTATCGTCTACAAATAGAAGATTGGTAAGCAGTCACAATTCAAGCTTAGGATTTTCAACATGCCGTAGCCATTCCCTTTAAAGGACACGTTCAAATTTCTTTTGCTTTTTCCCTTTAAAGAATTAGGGTTTTCAATTTCCTAGACAGCTGGATTTATTGCAGTCAGTTTATGCCATTATAAAATGATTAGGGAGTCCCTGCACAAAGCCCTGAGATCTTTTGCAGAAGTTGTAGGGTATTTAGAATGGAAAGACGTAAGATTACATTGAGCATCATTGTTCTAACTTTATTTCTTCTTATATTATGTGTCCTTCAGGTAGAAGGACAGAGACAAGCAATTGTTTCAGCGTTGTATGTATTTGGAGATTCGACCATTGATCCTGGTAACAACAATGTTCTTGCCACTATTGTCAAAGCTAACTTCCCTCCATACGGAAGAGATTTCCCAAATGGTCTACCCACTGGCAGATTCACAAATGGAAGATTAATTACAGACCAACTATGTAATTTTAATCTATGTCTCCTATTTCATTCATTTTCTTATGAAAGTTTTTCGATAATATCTTTTATGGATTTAATTGTGTTCAAGCTTTTTAAATTAATGTTTGGAATTATATTCTGTAATCTATTGTTATGATGATAGAGAGCTAAAAGAATAAAAAAATGAATCGTCTAGTTTGATTCATTTGATTCTATCATCTCAATAAAAGATTCCCAAGTGTGATTTGAAAGGTTGATTCAAAAAATATTAATTTAATCGTATGTCTCTTAGTTCATTCAGTCTCATCATTGATATAAACACTTATTTGTTAGATAATACTGTTTTTAGATTAGATTGTGTTCAAGCTTTTTGAATCAACATTTATGATTATTCATTTTTGATTTCGTCGACTCTTTATCATCCTGATAATAGATCATGGAGCTGATTCAAAGCTTAATGGTATGCCCAGTAGCTTATTCAGTTTCATTACTGATATAAATGCTTATTTTTTTGTTAATATTGTTTCTGGATTAAATTGTGTCCGAAGGTTTTGAATCAACATTTGAGATCACACTCTTTGATCCATCAAGAGAATGATAGAGAGCGAAAAGAATAAAAAGGAAATCATCTGTTTTGATTCTTTTGACTCTCTATCATCATGATAATAGATCATATAATGTGGCTACCCACTAGCAGATTCACAAATAGAAGATTAGTTACAGACCAATTATATAATTTAGTTTATTTTTCATTATTCATGTAAAATACACATTCTAAAGCTCATTTACATTTTGGATAAATACGTGTATGTGATTCTAACGTTTAATCTTTTGGATTTCATAATGTCACATAGCTGAACTGGCCGGACTTCCAGAATTGCTGCCTGCATCTTTGGATCCAAAATTTCGAGGACAAAAGTTACTGACAGGTGCCAGTTTTGGTTCATCTGCTTCAGGATATGCAGACACTACTTCTATTACTTTGGTTAGCACTTATGTTTATGTTTTGTTTTTCAAAGTTTAGTTCAAACGGTTAAGCTTAATTAGTTAAAGACTTGTGTTTTCATTGAGAAGTCTCAGTTCAAATTGTAAATTGGTCTTAGAAAAAGGGGTTTCATATTCGATTATCAATATAAAAGTGTTCAATTCTTAAGATTTACAATAACCAGAAGGTTTCATGCTGATGTTCCCATGAACATTATATTTATAAACGATTATCAATATAAAATTGTTTGATACTTAAGATTTGCAGTAACAAGCTCTAACAAGCTCTGATGTTTTGTATTTGTAGAATGTGTTGCCACTGGAGAAACAAGTGGAGAATTTCAGGGTCTATAAATCACAGCTAATAGAACAATTTGGCCTTGAAATTGCCAACAAGACTATATCTCAAGCATTATTTGCTATTAGTGGAGGAACTGATGACTTTGCCAATAATTATTTCATAAATCCTCTAACCAGGAAAAAGTATACCGTTGAACAGTTCCAAGGTCTGCTTCTAAAGTCTCTAAATGAATTTATCCAGGTAAATGTTTTCTCTTGTACAATTATAGTTTATTTTTAGATTTTCAATATTCTTGGACCTATCATAAACTTAGTTCTTTGTGATCAGAATATTTACAGCGAGGGTGCTACTAAAATTGGAATTGTTGGACTTCCACCGTTTGGTTGTTTGCCTTCACAAATTACTCTCCACAACATAGTAGAAAATACATGTGTTGAGGAGTTTAATGAAATTGCGAGCTCTTTCAATTCCAAGATCAAAGCTTTGATAGAGAAGATAAAGCCCAATTATCCTGGTGTTCTTATTGCTTATTTAGATATATATGATAAACTCTTCGACATCATTAAATCTCCCACGAAGTATGGTATGTTAAGTTATACACTTGCTTTGCATCAAACCTCAGTGAATAGTTAGAAGCTTTTTAATTCTATCTCTTTATAGGGGTCACAGTGTTTTGTGAAAACAATACTTCTCTGATATAAATTAGTTATATACGTGAAAATTGTTAGTAACATTGAAAAAATTGTGTCTTAAGAGAATAAAATGAATTGGGTGTGTATTTTAATGGCAGGTTTTGAAGAGACGAGGAAAGGTTGCTGTGGAACTGGTACGTTGGAGACAGCTATATTTTGCAACCCTAGCAGCATAAGTTGTCCTGATCCATCCAAGTATGTGTTCTGGGATAGCTTTCATCCAACAACTGAATGTTATCAAATCGTTGCTAATGATTTGTTCAAGCAGGCTCTGGCTTATTTTACGCCACCAACCCAGGGAAACTAATGCAAAACAATTGAGTAGCACTAAGTTGGTAGAAACATAGAGTGCAAATTGCTCATTGTTGTTCAAATAATTCTACATCTTCTTTAAAATGTGCTTCTTTTAACAAAAGGGTAGTGGGTGGAAATTAACATGTTTAGATATATGCGGAAGTTTATGATTGTAATATAATATGTCTATTATTGTAGACATGGTAAAATAAAATGTTTGCTCAAGTGTGGGAGGGATTTACTCTAATTTACTATATTATTATTAATTTTTCAGTGTATATGTTGAATGGTCATAGTTTTAAGTTGGCATCTCATAAGATACGAATTATAT
>MU226889.1:529244-574943 GCA_018584345.1 Thuja plicata
AAAGTATGGTTATACTACTCCAACTAGTGCTCCTTCTATTCTATATGAGATCAAGTTAAATGAGGACAATGTCAAGGGAAGGAATGCAACCATCAATGATTTAAGTGATTGTGAGCTCTAGAAGGAAATACATTACAATACTACAAAAGAAGTTTCGGAAAATCTAAGCTGTATCTATAATGAAGATGTGAAGATTAGGCATGTCAAGATGTAGAACCAAAAGTACAAGTTTGAGAATCTATAGATGTCTGAAGATGAGAACATTGAATGTTATCTACACCAAATGAATGAAGTAGTATATAGAATCAAAGGTATTGGTGGGATTATGGATGAAAGTAAATTTTTAAAAAAGTGTTGAGAACTCTTCCAAGATCTTATAGACCTAAGTTGTATGCTACTAAGGAAAGTGATAACATAAATACATATACATTTAATCTACTATATGGAGTGAACTCTATTGAAAACACCACAAGACTGGGGGCTTGAATCAATCTTGAACAAAACTTAAATAATATATGTCACAAACACTTATCAATTATCTTTATCAAACTAACCATCAATGAAAGATATTAAAATGACACAAAAATAAATGGACACCATTTTTTTATATGGAAAAGCCAATGTTGGAAAAATTACAGTGACAATCACACTCACTATATGAATAAATTGGAATACAATGCCAAAGTCAAGGAAGCTCACTGCTCTTGATTTGGACTTGTAGTAGAAGGAGCACAACCTTAAAGAAAGATACAAATGACTTGCAAGATTATGATGTACAATCCCAGACCAAGATAAAAGACTACCCAATCTACCAAAAGAACTCACTTTATTCTAATAGGCATAAGGAATTGATGAATTGAAAAGATGTAGAATATCTCGATGATTCCAAATACCCCCTACCACAAATACTGTAAATCATGAAAGATATTGTAAATTTGCACATCTTCTCATCTACATTCACATCATACTGAATTAACATTCAATCCATATTCAAATCAAACACCCTCTTTCTTATATATATCAACTAGATCACATGAAACCTCAACTAGGTCAACCATGATAAGGATAAATAATATTTACGCAATGTCCCACTATGAACGCTTGGACTTAGTGCAATCCACCCTAGGAGATAAAGGGAAGGCAAATACATTATAACACTTCTGCCACAGTTAAATTACCAAAGAACATGTAACACAACATCCTCCATTAATGAAATCAAAAGTAACATGTAGAAAGACATTAAAATAGGTTAACCAATCAGCCCAAAACTATTCTCCAATGAGCATAACATAATGCAAATCCAACCATGGCCTGGAGAGATCTATGTCAATCTCTTAAATCTTCCTCCAAATCAATACCCAAAACAAAAGATCATTATGCAATAAAGATAATCTATTAATTTGGTGTAATGCCAACATAGACAATGATGCCAAATACAAAAGAACATATCTTAACCTGTGGAGAAAACCCACATAAGATATTTAAACTCAAATACTAAAAAAAATTTCTAAACATGTCAAAAAAATTGTACACAAAAAAGAAATAATGTGGAGAAAAGTAAAGTGTTCTATGAAGTAGTCTTGACGAGTCCTGATAGCTAGCCTTACTGATAGAAAACAAAAAATCACAAAACCAACCTCTGAACTGTTGGGGACATATAGACTTGGTAGTGTAACATTCACAAACCATACACATTAATTGTATAATTTCAAGCCACCAACTTCTTATGCGAAGGAATGCCAAACATTATCCCATAAGGACTTCAAATACTCTTTCTTGCATATTTTATCATTTAGTACTATCAAATTCTATAAACACTCAATACTAAACCTCTACCAATATCCATGCACTAGGTGGCACATCAATTCATGAGGTTGACATCAATACAAGTGTTAAATTTATGTTAATGATAATATTGAACACATATTTCTAATTATCTCTCCCTTTTTCATTGATGGAAACACTAATGAAAAACATAATTGATCTCTTTCTCTTAGTTACCAAGATAAAAAAGTTTGAAATTAATGACAACACATAAAATTACCAATAATATGTTAGGATTAAGAAATACTAAGAGGAGGCTAAATCAGTATTGCAGTACTTTGTTATTAAACTTTCAGATACAAACTTAACCTTGCAATTACTGAAATAAAGAGAACATGTACATAAAGTAGACAACTTATAACACCATGGTTTTTTAACAAGGAAACCCTATTAAGGGAAAACCCTAGTGGTGATGATACCCATAAATAGTGCACTAAGAGTAAATTTACCTGTTAGGAGACCTAGCCCTATTAGGAGTTGAGTATTACATTTAGTACAAATCTGTGTTAAAGGATAGAAACCCTGTTACGGGTAATACAAGGAGCTCACTACTCTTACAATCAAAAACTCTCTACAATGATTTATCATAAAATACCAACTTTACAAGCTTATGTTATGCTTAAGTAGTTCTAGTAATAGCTCGCAACATCTTCTGCATTATTCTAACATCCCAAAGCATCCACATATGTCACACTCTTTTTTTCATCTCAAAAATATCTTTACATATATACTTGATCTCATAACCTTCCCGGTCGACTCAAAAATGTATCAAAAATGTGTACAACACATAACCCAATAGAAAATACACAATGGGAAATCATACATCCACAAAGATAGGATAGGGCCTGACCAAAGTCCAAATTAGCACTTCTAGAATCCGTAGGTTACTCCTTCAAACATCGCAACCACTCATGTGCCTTGTTCCACTGCTATAATATCTTTGTGTACCCAAAACATGTTGTAACTCTCACCTGTCAACTCCAAAATATAAGCGATATTAACTATATCTATAATACATACCATAATATGTCCATCTAAGCTCCCATGATATAAATCATCACACACTGTGCTCGCCAGTCAAAACAGTGCAACTATATCCTGTTAACTACTTCCTGGACTTAGTCATTTTTTCCAAAATTGAACAACCAAAACTAGGCTATGCTCCAAGCAAACATACTAATAATTAGTGTTTGCATAAATGAAAACATATATGCTATCCTTATTAGGCCACTTTCCAAAAATCTCCCCCTTTGGAATTGATGACAACACTTAGTGAAAAATGACCAAGTCCCTAATGCCAAACTATTGTCTACACATCTCTAATCATTCCTCCATACATTTTTCACACCTATTAATCCCTGATTGACATCAATGGAAAAGGTATAGTAAAAAATGTACATATAAAAAATGTATAACTTCTCAACAAATTTTTATACCATATGAAGTATATCTTGGAAAGAGGTTTCCAAGATCTTTGCCTCTTCTTTCCATGTTTTGTCCAAGGCCTAACCAATATGTATTAAGCCATTCAAAGAAAATGATAAAATCTCAGCATTCTTCAGTACTGTAGGCATGGTTTTATCAAGAGACTTCTTTGCTGTCTCCATATCCTTAAGGTGTTTTTCTAGAATTGACAGTTTTAGAGTGATTAGACTCCTGAGCACACCAAATCTCCCTAACATTCTTCCTTTTACCACTTCAGGCACATTGATTTTGTCAAAATTTTTGGACACTTCCTTATCTAGTTCTGTAACTACTTGTGAGGAGGACTCACAATTCTTTACCAATCCATCTAGTGTCTTTTCATGATTTTGAATTATCTCTTCAATGTTCTTCATGTGCTTAAAAGGATTTATACAGTGGCTATGTAACTTCCTTATATGGTCTATGCAAGACTTGACTTCAGTAATAGTGGTACCCAGTATACTTAAGTCCCATTGAATGGATTTGCATACATCATCTAATTTATTCATCATGTATTCATTCTTAGCTTTAACTTTAATGGCCTTCTCCAATGAATCAAAGTAAACATCAAAGTCATCAAGGACTTTGTTCATATTATCTACTTCATCATTTCCCTGAAAGGTGAAAGGTATGCATGGAAGTAAGTTGATTCTGTCTACTTCCCTATTAAATAACTTTGTTTTCTTTTCTGTCTTCTATTAATATTTCATCTTTTCTTTATCAAAGGCCATGAAGGACAACTTCATGAACTCATCCTCATCCAATCCATCAACATTAGTATTCAGAGGCTCATTTTCACTTGCCAACAATAGAGTTGAATAAGTAGGTATCTCCTTAATAGAGATGAGTATTTTTGTTTGTTTCCCAGCCTCAATCTTAATGCAACTTATTTCTTTCTCTCAACCATAATTTCCTTTGACTCTTTATCTACACCTTGTTCCGCTTCCTCATTATTTCTTTCCTCAAGAACTTCTTTCATTTCTCCTCCAGTCAATGTGCCAAGATTTGTCGTGTTAAATCTACTTTGTGCATTGCTACCATCAATCTTAGGAAAAATATCATCATTCCATTGAAAAGGATCACCAAAATCCTATGAAGTGTCCAAAGACAAAGACACACCAGCTAAAAATAAATCTGGTTTCTTTACTATATTGTAGAATTGATTATTACTGTCCTCATCCTTAAAAGGTTCAATATGTAATTGTGTAGACTTTGAGGATTCTCCAATCTAAAATTTTTTAGGCTTAGTAGGATTGGGTTTAGGAGACTTAGACTTCTCTGGTTCAACGTCTATCAACACTCTTTTAGTAGCCTTGTTTGTTTCCTCTATCACTTCATCATATTTTCTCCCGATAATTTTTATTAGCCTTTTCTTTGATCTCATTAGGGGCTTAATTGCTTTCATAATTCTGTCATGTTCTTTTCTTGATATTACAAGGAAAATTTTATATATGGCTTTTACCCTTATATTATCATATTCTTCAAGAGCTAATTGTTTCCTTAATTCTAATTTATGAAATAACTCTTTTGGAATGCTACCATCTAGCTCTATCAAGTTTTTCTTGAATATTTGCATATAATTTATGTTTGTATCTTCAATCAGTATTTTATCCTCATTATTGTATCTCTCATAGTATTTGGATAGCTGATTGATCTTACCTTTTTAAATTATTCTTTTGTTCATAATTTTCATATCAGGTTTCCGTAGTTTTCTCTCTATAGGCTTTTCTTGCACAATCTCTTCATCTTTCTTCTCATTTCTCTCTTCTTCAATCTTCTTTTCTTATTCCCTCTTCTTCTTAGTGTTCTTTTCAGCTAGAGGAAAAATATGAGAGTTATTTAATCATGTTACATCACGAATCAGCTCATTGGTAATCTTAACAGGCTACTCTCATATCCACAGAAAGTGGTCATGGATTCTGCTTAGAATGACCTCGATCCATTCTTCCTCATCGAATTCACAAATCTCCATCATTCAGAAGATACTAATATTCCCCAAATGAGTGAACTCATCCTTCCAAGTTCCACCTTCTTTTATCATGTCCTTCATCTCCTTAAATATTTTGAAATCCACTAATGTTTCATACTTATAGTGTATGTAGGCCCTAATATCTTCCACATGAGGTATGCCATATGAGGTTTGCAAAAATGTGCCTTTGGGATCTTCGTCCATGGATTTAAAAGGATATTTCTTGAACTTGTACCTCAACCTCTCATTAATATCAAAGATCAATTGAGTATCAATGAAAAACATAGCTCACAGTTTGAAACAAGTACCTTGTTCTCACGAAAGTAGGGTATGCACACTCCGCGATCACAAAGTTGATCTAGCTCATTCACTTTCTACTCTAGTGACCTTAAAATCTTTCTCAAATGGTGTTCAAAATGATTTCATAAAATGAAATTATAATTCACAGATGTCAAATTAACACATTTACCAATGAAGCTATAAGTCTATAAAGCTTAAATTATCCATCTTTCTGGCGATCTTCCAATACAATAAGTATGCCCATGTGATCATAGATATAGACTTCAGATGTATTATAATGTCTATCTATAATCTCATATCAACTTATTATGCACAAACATGGGGTGGATAGATTACTATTTTATATCTCCAAAGCTCCTCCTAAGGCCATGCTAGGCCATTTAGGTTGATGTGGTAGTATTAGTGTCAGGTGAGGACTCAGTAGCATCTACTTACTCTCCCTAAACCTTAGAATAAATTTGTTCCTTTTCTTTCAACACCTTACCATAGTCCTTGTCCTCTTGTTAAACATTTGATCAAACTCATCCCTATATTTAGCCAAGCTCTTACCAACATTTTTCTTTACAAAATTAGGTAGTGGCCTTCTATTTCATACACCTCCATTATACCTACAAAAGTTTTCTATATATGCTTGATTGTTATATTTATAGCATAGAGGAGATGTTATGTTCTGATTAAATTGTAACCTGCAATTCCTTGCAAAGTGCCCAAAGTTTTCGCACTTGTAACATGTAATTTTAGCTGTACTTTCCTCTCTGATATAATATTGTTTAGTGCTGGATTCATTAGGATTTCTACATTCTACCTTCTTGTGCCCATATTCATAACAATTGAAACAATAACTATAAAAGGGATTATAAGGAGTCTTACCTTTGTAATGCCTCTTCATGTGGCAAACTTTGTTACATCCAAAGCATCTTCCTCTGAAAGGTCTAATCTTCTCTCTAGGTTCCTCTTGCTGAATAAGATTTTCTAGTTGATTAGGTGTCTCATCTATTTTACCTTCAGACTATCTTTCACAATATTTAGATCATTATTCTTTATCAAAACAAGGTCATGTCGTGTCACCTTTAGGTATTTGTCTTTCCCTTTGTTCATCAATCTTGTCACTGCTCGCATGAGGTTTTTCAATGTGATTCTTTCCTTCAAAAAGTTCTCCATTAATGATGTTGATATAGGAGCATCCTAGGATTCTTGGAAATCTTGTATCACACAAAAATTTATTTTCTTTCGAGAGTACTTGGTGTGTTTTGATCTTAGGTGGTGAAGTGGAACTCAGTCAATGAGCGTTGTTGTTCAGTTGCTGTGTTGGCCAAGGGGCTCGATTGTTGAAGAACTCAGAAACTATGGTGCCTGGAAGAACCTGCTCGGTGATGCATGTGGATCTCAGTCATCATGTTTTATTGGCGATACCTAGCTTTCTTGGCATGTGTTGGTTGGTGGCACTCGGCAGTGTTGCTGACATTTGGAAGTTTGGGCTGGCCGACTTGTGTTCTTGCGGATCAGGGAGGGTGACTTGGTGCATTTAATTTGTGTAGCATGTGAATTAATTTAGATCTATCATTGGGGATTATGGGGACCTAAATCTAGGTCGTTGGTATTTCCTATGTTATATTTTGGGGTAGACCTATTGGTTGCCTCTTGTATTTAAGTAGTGTTATGTTCTTAGCTTAGGGCATCAAATAGTAGAGGAAATGAGATCAGACCTCAGGATCTGAGTATTGGATCTGAGTTGTATGTTTGGGAAAAAGGTAAATGGACACATGCTTGTATAAGATATATGCTAGATCTTGGACTTATATCTTTTTAATTGGACATAACCAAGAAGGCCTTACTGCCAGACATGTTGCAATAAATTGAATGTTGTTTCCTATCTCTTTTATTGGTGTGTTTCACTGTGTTGTTTTTTTGGCCACAATCAGGGTTTGGACTGTCGATTCTTGGATCCTCCATCCTTGTCTTCCGTCAAGTGGTATCGGAGCCTAAAGTTCTTGAGTGTGTGGATAGATTTGCAAAGGTGAGGCAATTTGCACCAGGACCTTGGGTTGGAAAGTTGGTAATTTTTTGTAGAGGGTTTACAGAGATCTTGAAGATGCCTCCTAGGAAGAACTGTGAGATTACAAAAGAGAAAAAAGGTGGAGGTTAGTCTTGAAGATGTCCAAGATTTGTAGAAGCATGTGCAAGATCTACATGAGGAGTTGTAAATAAATAATGTCTCTAAAGAAAACCAAGATAATGGTGAAGAGTTCAAAGAAGAAGATCATTTCGAAGAAGTTGTAGAAGATGTCAAAAATCCATAGGAGGCTAGATTTCTGAGAGTTGTATCTAAAATTGGGAAAATACCTAAGATTGAAGTTTCTATATTTGCTGGAAGCCTTAGGATATAAGAGTTGATCAATTGGATTATAGAGATGGATGAATACTTTGAGTATGAATCAGTAGAAGATCCTTATAGAGTTTGGTTTGCAAAGAAAAGGATAAAGGGTTATGCAAACATATGGTGGAGAGAAGTTCAACTGGAAAGAAGTCGAAGGGTTAAACAAAAGATCATTAGGTGGAACCAAATGGTTGAGAAGTTGAAGAAGCAATTCATTCTAGAGGATTATGATTTGGATATGTTTACTAAAATGCAAGCTTGGAGGCAGGCAAGCAAGTTGGTGCAAGATTATATTGAGGAGTTTTACATAATCTTGATTCAGACTGGTCATTTAGAAGATGATAAAGAGAAGGTTGCTAGGTATATCTATGGCTTGAGACATAGTATACAAGAAGATCTACTTACTATTTGGATGAAAACCATATGATATGCTTATTAGATCGCATTGAATATTGAGGAGAAGCTAAACAAAAGGTTTGAGGGAAGACATAATTAAAAAAACCGAGGTGGTAAGACTAGTGAAACAACTTCTAAGAGTAATATGGTAGAGAATCCTAAATAGATTGATGAAGTATCTTGCAGTACCACTAGGAACTACAATGGTGGACAAAGAGGAAGATGGAGAAATGAATTCATGGGTACTTTTTTTTAGTGTGGTGAGAAGGGTCACAAGGATTTTCAATGTCCTAAAAGAAGAGTTGCATTAACTATTGAGGAGAGTCAAGTGAATGTTGCAGAAGAAGATGAAGTTCTTATCTCCAGGAGGTTGGCTGCATGTATTGGTGAACCTATGCAAATATGGAATTTGTTCAAAACCAGATGTAAGTGCAAGGACAAGGTATGTAATGTCTTAATTGATGGTGGCAGTTTTGATAATTTTGTTTTAGAAGAGATGGTTATTAAGTTGAGTTTGGAAAGGAGGAAACATCCTAATCCTTATCAGATTATTTGGATACAAGATGTATCTAAGGTTAGGATTTAGGAGCAATGCCTCATTAATTTTAAGGTTGGATCTTATTATGATGAGATATTGTGTGATGGGGTACCTATGGATGCTTGCCATCTATTTCTTGGTAGACCTTGGCAATATGACTTACATGCTATGTTTCATGGTCGTGCAAACACTTATGTGGTAAGGTGGGGTGGATCTAAGCATAAAATGATACCTTTTTAGGAAGCATGAGTTAAGGGATGTGGAGTTATCAGATGTTGTCCAAGTGAAAATGATAAACATGAGGATTAGAGAGTTGATGAACCTATTCCTGTGCGTGAAAGGAAGGAGAGTTTGAAGGGAAAAGAGAATGAAATCTCTAAGGAACTTTTAGAGATTAAGAGGCATATGGCATTTATGACTAAGGTAGTGTAGCAGATAATGACACTAGTGACACAGAGAGATGCAGATGATATCGAGTTGATTAGTAAGTCTAGTGAGGATGTGGTTCATTGAAATACTAATGGTACCAACAGTGTAGAGGATGGTCAAAGTTAGTTGCTGTCAGGTGCAAATAAGAAAGATGAGAAAAGTATAGGGCAGATGAAAATTTTGAATAGGTCAGTGGAAATATTGAAGACACCATGGAATGAAGGACAAGAGGAGATATGGGTTTAGAATAGATATGACATACATATTATAATTCCCTTAAGATGTTCATGATTTCCTTTAGGGGAACATCTTCTCTTACCTAGGGTTTCTAATGCAGGAGCATCCTAGGATTCTTGGCAATCTTGTATCACACAAAAATATATTTTCTTTGGAGAGTACTTGGTGTGTTTTGATCTTATGTGGTGAACTGTTACTCAGTCGATGAGTGTTTTTGTTCGGCTGCTGCATTGGCCGAGGGGTTCAATCGTTCAAGAACTCAAAAACTTTGGTGCTCAGCAGAACCTAGTTGGTGATGCCTTTGGAGCTCAGTCATTGTGTTTTCTCGGTGATACCTGGCTTGATCGACATGTGTTGATTGCTGGAACTTGGTAGTGTTGCTAACACTCAACGATTCGGGTTGGGTGACTTGGGTTCTTGCGAATCGAGGAGGCCAACTTGGTGCATCTAATTTGTGTAGCATGTCATTTAATTTAGATCTATAATTGGAAATTTTTGGGACCTAAATTTGGGTCATTGGTATTTCCTATTTTATATTTTGGGGCCGACCTATTGGTTGCCTCTTATATTTAAGTAGTGTTATGTTCTTAGCTTAGTACATCAGATAGTAGGGAAAATGAGATCAGATCTAAGGATACGAATATTGGATCTGAGTTGTATGTTTGGGTAGAAGGTAAATTTATTGGTGGTTGCAAAAGATCTGTGCTAGATCTTGGAATTATATCTTTGTAATTGGCCATAAATGGGAAGGCCTTATAGCCCAACATGTTGCAATAAATTGAATGTTGTTTCCTATCTTTTTTATTGTTGTGTTTTTCTGTGTTGTTATTTTTTCCGCAATCAGGGTTTGGACTGTCCATTCTTGGATCCTCCATCTCTGACTACTGTCAGATGTGGTTATATTTCTGTAATTCCTTATACTTGATTATGTAATCATCAAGATCAAATTGTGTCTCTCACATCTATACATTTGGATTCTTCTAGATCTCTTCAAGTATGGTCTTTCCATCTATCTCTTGTTGTCTTTCTTTACCCATCTATATAGTAATAACTTCACAATCATGTTTCAACATTTCTTTGTCTTGCTTAAGTTTCTCTATTAGATAAAATGAATTAGGTTCATGTTCAATCTGTATCTTTTCCACAAGTTCTTCCTTTTGGTTCTTGAGATTTAAAGCTTCTCTTTAAGATTCTTGATAAATTCCCCGACTCTTCTCAGTTTAAACTTTAATTCCTTGTTATCAACATTAGCCTTGTCTAGGTCATCAAGTACTGCTTCAAGATTCTCTTCTAAACTATTTGAATCCATCAGGATCTCCCTCAAGATATTAGGCTTTCTCTCCAAGGGCCAACGAATCTGATACAAAGTGTTAGGAATAAGGAATACTTAGGGGGGGTGAATCCGTATTGTAGTAATTTGTTATTAAACTTATCAGATTCAAACTTAACAATGCAATTACTGAAATAAAGAGAAGATGAACATAAAGTAGACAACTCATAACACCATGATTTGTTAATGAAGAAACCCTGTTAAGGGAAAACCCCGGTGGAGATGATACCAAAAAATAGTGCACTAAGAGTATAGTGTCCCTATTAAGAGACCTATCCTTGTTAGGAGATGAGCATTATATTTCTAGTACAAATCCCTGTTAAAGGATAGAAACCCTATTAGGGGTAAACTAAGGAGCTCACATCTCTTACAATAAAAAATGTCTCTATAATAATTCATCATAAAATATGAACTATACAATCATTTTCTATCCTTAAGTAGTTCCAGTAATATCTCAAAACATGCTTTGCATAATTCTAAAATCCCAATTTATCCACATATGTCAAACTCTTTTTCCTAAGTAGCACTTTTGGAATCCGTTCGTTACTACTTCAAAACTCATGACCACTCATGTGCCCTCTTCCACTGCTATATTGTCTTCGCATACCCAAAACATGTTTTAACTCTCACCTGTCAACTCCAAAATTAAAAAAATCTTCATTTTAGCTCTAATACATCCCATAATACATCTGGATTTAATATTTCATGATGTAAATCATCACATACTATGCTCTCTAGTCAAAACACTGCAACTGTATCCGCTTAACTACTTCCTTGACTTAATCATTTTTCCAAAAATGAACAACCAAAACTAGGCTGTGCTCCAAGTGACCATGCTAACATGTAGTTTTTCCATAAATGACAACATATATTCTATCCTTATTAGGCCACTTTCCAACATAATCTCCTCATTTGGCATTGATGGATCAATTTGTACAACTATCTTTTGAACTTTCTCTTGAGATTTGTATTGAATTTCTCTCCCAACTATATATCTCTCCCCCATTGACATCAAGGACAAAGGGCACAACGCTATAAATTATCCAAGTAGGTCCAAACCATTTCTCAAACAACTCTCCCACTTATAGGAACATATCTAATAACTACAAATGCCCCCCTATCACGACTATCTAATCTTTACAACACATATTTCCAATGAGGAAACCACCACCTTCACTACCCCCCATGAGAGTAGTAACCATACATATCTAGGAGATAAAAATAGAATTTAAGTTCCCATAGAAAGATGTCAGATTCTTATGCATCTAGTTTGATAAAGGAGAGGTAGTAACTATTATATTATGTTGGAGATACTCAAAACTATCCTTTGATAACACGCCTTGGTGAAAATATTTTTATCCAATCCTTTTTGGGTACATGCTCCAAACTAATTTCCTTTTCTGCAACTTTTTATATCGTGAAGTGATACCATATAGAAATGTGTTATGCCCCTAAATGCATCACCAAACTCTAAATGAAATTTTTATAACACTTGTGGCATCATACATAATTGGAATTTCCTAACATATACAACCTTGATAATTCTAATAGTTTTTTGTATCCATATCACTTGAGTGCAAAAAGATGTTTCTGTAATGCATTTTGCTTCTCTTATCAACAATAAGACAAATTATATTTATTACTTAGCCAAGAGAATTATCTATCTCCTAAAAAATTAGCACCATTTTTTCTTCTTCTATCATTAACACATGTAGCCTAATCAGTATATGTAAAAGATTTTAAAATAAAATCACCCTCCCTTTTGTACCAAAATCCAAAATCTAGAGTTCCTTTCAAATATCTAAATATCATCTTCACTTCCTTATCAGGAGAATACTTAGGATTATCTTGATTCCTTACAACCAAATAGATTTCATGCATTTTATCTAGTATTAAAGTAGTTAAGTACAAAAATCCACCTATCATAGATCCATAAAGCCTCTGATCAACTCTTGGAGATTCGTCATCCTTTCTCAAATGAAAACAAGTAGCCACAGTGGGATCTAGCGAGTTTTATAATTCTCCATACCAAAATTCTTCAACATCTCCTTCATATACTTGGTATAGGAAATGAAAATGCCATCTTTTATTTCAGTAACTTGAAGAACAAGAAAGAAAGACAACTAACCAATAATAGATATCTCAATATTTTTTTAAAATTTTTTCCTAAATAAATATCTTATAGATGATATCATCTCCACCATATACAATGTCATCAATATATACAACTATTATTAGTGATTTGTTACCTTTACTTTTGAAGTAAATATTATCATTCATTGTACCTTTCTTGAAGTTTTATTGTAACAACTACCTATCCAACCTTGCATATCAATATTTCAGAGTTTTTCTGAGTCTATAAAGTTTTTTCATGAGTAAGAAAACCATATCTGGATCATTGGACAAATCAAAACCATTTGGTTGTTGCATGTAGAATTCTGCTGCTATTTCTACATTCAAAAATACAGATTTGACACTCATTTGATAAACCTTGAAATTCTTATATGCAAAAAATGTTATGGTAGTAATTGTGGAGTCAAACTGACGAGTAACTACTTGATAAATTATGTCAAAAAAATATACATTATAAGGAGACTATTGTTGGTTTGGGGTGACTGATCAGGCAATTATTGTACACTTTTTACAATTTATGGGATTCGGGTTAACTTGTCAAGCATTTCCCTAGGTTAACTAGTCAAGCCTTTCCCCAGGTTAACTCGTAATAAATTTTTATGGTTAGGGTTTTTCTATAAAAAAAAAATAGTATTAGGGTTATGGATTTGTAGAGTGAAGAAGTATTGTAGCATTTGTAGTGGTATTGAGCTACAAAGGATCACTGGTTGTAAAGAGTTGAAATTATTGGATAATAATATCAGATTCCCTATTTGGTGGACATAGGCCTAGATAGGGTGAACCAAGTTAAATTCTTTGTGCCTTATTTTTGTATGCATTTTATTCCTCTATTTTACTGATCGTATCTACATTTAACTGTTAAGATATATATCTTCTAACCCTTACAACTATTCAAAGTTTCTTGCTGGAGGCATATATATTATAATTCACTTTCATGTATCCTATGCTAGGATAAGTGAGTCTCCTTAGTAGGTCTTTCTTTGTATTTTTATCCAAAATAGTGAGTCTTTGCACCATGTCATTTTTATCTTGCCTCGAGATAGTCAAAATTTTCTATAATTTTTGTAGTAAGCCTAATTGTAATATTTTTTTACATATTGTCAGATATTCTCACTGTGAATTTTCCCTCATCAATTTTTCAACTTAAATATGGTTTTCTCTTGTACATTAACGTTGATTGCATTATCATTTATTGTTGTTGATTAATAATATGAGTTTGGTACTAAAGTAAAGATATTAATATTATTAAAGACTAATTGACTACACACACTTAGTTTTTAAGTGTGCTCAATAGTGCTCCATAATTTTATCATATAATAACAATAAGATTAAGGATACGACAGTAAACATGTTCATCTTGAAAACATGGAATTATGTTAGATTGTAAGATGACTTAATCATTCTAGTACCATAATCATGGTGGATTATGCCATAATTCTATAATAAATAACACATTATTCAATTCTACCTCTTTAGAGTTCAAAATTAAAATATTCTTAGAAACAACCATTATTTAGAATGGATTATAGGTCGATACCGTGATAAAGGACATGTTAGTAGTTCACTTTCTATATTTTAAGTATCTTAGTATTATGTAATATTGACATTAATTTTATTGAGGATGATCAAGAACCTCAATTAGATTAACTAATGAATTATTATTATCATTAAAAATTAAAAATAATATTATATTTCTTATTAAATAGCAAATCAAGTAATCATGAAAACTCATCAATATGTGTAATATATTGAATGATGGTAAAAATTCTAATGCTTGAATATATGATCTAAACTAAAATCTAAAATTAATAGAATGTTGATATGATCTAAACTAATTTATCTAAATTTAACAGAACCACCAGTGAAACCATTTATAAGCCTTACAAGTATAAAATATCCTAAGTTAATTGCTAGGTTTATTTAATTATTTTCAAAGTTGTAGGGATATGGTTTAAATTAATCATAATTTAAAAAGGGAAAATTGAAGGAGAAATGAACTTAACTCTTAAAGTGACATTGAAACAATTCTTTTCTAGTGAATCAAATCTACTCTGTCGCCTCCCTAGCCCGAAACTCAACTTGGAATGGAAGCATAAACCTCTAAATGTAACTTATCCATCACAAATTTCTATCAAGGTTTAAGATCCATTTGTTCTTGAATTCAGTAATAAACTAAATCTTGTTCACCAACGACATATTTAACCTCCTAATCCAAAATTTTTTAAGACTCAATGAAATGAGAATTCAAATTTATTCTCATGTTTTACCATTGCAAAAATTCTACCCAACAAAATTTTCAAAGAGAGCTTGTGGAAGAAATTTAGTACATCTAGTAACATGTTTTCTCTCAATTGTTTTCTTTCCCTATTCTCTTATACATGGCCCTTTGGTGATCCTTCATGCATTTCATTGTAATAAATTCCTTTAGACATAATAAATCACCCCAAAAAGGGTTGTCCTATACTCCTTCCATGTATCCTTTCTTTTATGGACATTGATAGCATACATCTAGTTTATATTAGCAGAAATCTATTAATCTTTCCGTTTCCACCATTTTGTTTTTTAAAAACTCTTTTTATTTAGTTGTTCCAAGCAAATATTTTAATTATTGTTTTTTTTTGGTCAGAAGAGGCCGAGGCCAAATGAGATATATTAATGTAAAGCATATACATAAAGGTATAAACTATAATCCCGAAACGACCAACATTACTAGTCTAGAATAAAAAAAACAGCAAACAAATGCTCCCAACCACTGAATCTTAATAATTTGTAACTTAGTCTAAATTCAAAATGGAGCAAGAAGATGCTCCCACCTAATGCATCTTAATAGTTTATAACTCCTATCAGCCTTAACATTCTAAATAAAGTAAAAAACAAGATTATATGAGCACAAACATGAAAAAAATCTCATAATGCAATTAGCTCTCTGTACTATTATGAGGATAAGGAAGATTCATCCTCATTGCTCATTGCCAAGGATGCAAGCTTTGTTTCATCATGATCTTCTAAATTTTGAAGGTGGTATGAGTCTTGTTCTTCATCTTTCTTTTCATCCTCAACATCCTCCTCTCCAACATCTTCATCTGCCTCCACCTCCTCCTCATCATCCTCATCTACATCCTCTGCATCTGTATTGTCCTACTTTGCATAAGAGGAATCCTTGCTTCCTAATTCATCTAGATTCTCATCATATTTACAGTGACAAACCCAATCAAGGTCCTCATCCAAGTCATCCCCAAATGGAGCATCCAAACTATTTTCCAGACCCAAAAATTTTGATAGAAAGGAAAAATACTTCTTATCATCACAGACCTTCTTATTTGGTGGTCCTCCCACTCCCAGCCCCAAAGGATGAGGAGTCTCCTAGGAGGCCCACAATAAATTGTTTCTCCTTGGGGATGAGCCTAGATCTGGAAATGATTCCTTGACTAACATGGTTATAGCTAGGTCCCAAGGAAGTGGGGTTGTGAGTTCCACATAAATTCTTACAATTTCCCCATGCAAAATGACAAGGAAATATTCATTAAAGAAGCGATGACGAAGTTCCTTTGCCATGACCTTCCGAACACCACTAACCAGTATGCTTGCAAGGAAGCCCGCACAAATTTTTGTGTTCACTCTAAAGCCATGGTCAGTACTAGGAAAATTGAATCCTAACACTTTTATCACCGTGTGCAATACCAATCTCTGGTGAAAATTGCAAACCTCTTTGAGCCTAGGAGTGTGAATGGGGTTGTCGAAATAAATTTGATCTAGGTCTGATGAGATCTTAATAGGCGAATCCATAGGTAGAATATATGTGATGAAAATATCCTCTGCAAGAACTAATCTATTTCCTAGCTTCCAGGTATTGTTTGTCTAGGCACAAGCATTCTCTTCTCAAGAGCCTCTTCTGATTATGTAGGTATACCCACTCAAGTATCATCTAACCTTGCAACTTCCCTCCAAAATAACACTTCTTTTCCCATTAAGAAACTATCAATCAATCTTATCAACTTTTTTGGACAGGAGATGGAGATGACCTATAATGTTTCTATTTATGAATCTTCCTAAACTTGGCCCGCAAGAATAAAGATCCATATGGTTATATGGCCTGGAAAGGGAATTATATGGAAATGTCCATATCTGGCTCTTACTAAATTTAGTTCTTGAGAATGTCATACCTTTGGATTCTCTCCTAAGGAGAATGCATAAGGAGATGAGACTTTGCTGTGAAAAAAGGAGTTACATCTGATTGATTTTCCTAATGATAATGAGTAGTAAGTGTTAGAGGAGAAGTGACGGTGCCATGAACATGGAAGCAATCCCATATCAGCTTTTAGATGTTGAGAGACATGGATAGATTTAAAAACTCCTGTCAGAGCAAGTTTTTGAATTTGACAAGACCATTTTGGGGGCTATAAAGTCATTGTAAAAGGTACCCACACCAAATCCTACACCACTAGTGAAGTACATATGTATCTAAGAGTGATTCCCGATGCAACCTAGTTAGCCAACTCATCTTCCAAGTGGATTCCTTCTTGGTAAATGTGATTGATTGTTGTCGATTCAAATTTATCTACCAATTTTAAGAAGACCTCCAATGTTTCTTGAAGTCACCTATTTGAGGTGGCTTTGGTTCTAGCTGCATTTAGTGTAATCATGGAGTCACCTTCAATCTCCAATTTTCCCAATCCCAATTCAATTTCTGTTGAAAGACCATAAAGGAGTGCTTTGAATTAAACAATGTTATTGGTATCAATTTCTAGAGGTCTAGCTATTTTTTATATCACCGTACCCTGACTAGAGTGAATAATACAACCAGCCCCTGATGGACCTGGGTTTCCCTTGGAGGCCCCATCATAATTCAGCTTGAACCAGCCTCGGGGAGGAGAAAACCATTGGAAGTTAGCTCTAATACTTGCATTTTCTTTAATTCCTCTTCCTAAGATAGGAGGAGCCTTAAGACCAAGCCAACATTTTAGCATTTTATCATCCCCGCTCATGTAGAACTTATGTTGAGCATTTTGTGATTGAATGTAAGAGTTCATTAATTCTACTATAGTCACCTCAAAATTAATAAGTAAAGAGGCTTTGTCCAATGTTTTATCTTGAAAAATCCTTATGTTCCTATCTTTCCATAATTCCCAGATTGGAATGGAAAGCAAAATAATCCATAAATTACCATAGAGACATTCCTTGTATAGTTGGGGCTAGGGTTTAAAAAGAGATAAAATTTCACAAGGAAGCATTTTTGACCATCCTAAGTTAGCACATAGCCACTACAAGCATTCTAATATGAAGGGGGGGGATAACAAAAAAAATGATTTGTATATTCATCATTGTTATGACATAACATGCACATTGAGGGGCCTTGATACCCAAAATTCTTGAACTAATCAGCAGTGAGTACTCTTCCCTGAATAGTTTCCCAAGACAATAAACCTTCCTTTGCTAGACATATCTTATTTCAACAAAAATGAATTTTCAATTAAGAGTGGGTCTGATAATGGGTACCTTATAGGATTCTGTATGCATCTTTCACATTATAAGCACATGATTTGGAACCATTCAATACTAATTCATCCTTACCCTATTTAAACAAAAATAATCTATCTTTAAGGATTGAAATAAGTTTCTCCAAGTCCGTGGGATCTAAATCAAATTTGAAAAATTATTTTTGTTTTCATGAACCAACTGCAGAGTTCAACGAGGGAGGTAAAATGTAGTCTTTGACCAAGGCCCCCCAAGTATCACAACATAATTTTCTGATTATGTTTTATCCCATAAGTTTGTTGACGCTAGGCTACCCCCCAAAGAGTCTTCCCAGAAAAGAGCTTTACTTCCATCTTTGATGTTCCAAGTGATGTGTTCTTCAATAATACCCTTGGATCTAGCTATGAAGTTCCATATTCTGGATCCCCTAGGAAGTTCCTTGACTCTTGCAACCTCTTCCTCACTTAAATTGTGGAAATATTTTCATTGAATAAGCCTCACCCATTTAAGGTTTGGCACTTTTAGTATTTTCCAATAAAGCTTCACCCCAAGGGCCTGATTCTGCAGGAGTTGATTTTTTATCCTTGTTCCACCTACCTCCACTAGTTTGTAGATTTTATCCCATGCTATTACGGAAAATATCCTTTTTGTATCCGTGCCTTGCCAAAATAATTTCCTAAGTTTTTTCACAATATCCATATAACACCCCATTGGTTATGCACTGCAAGACATGAGGTATATGAGGGTTGCTGCCAAAGTAGCTTTGATCATGACAATTCTACTAGCCCAGGACAACCATTTGGATTTCCATGATTCCTTCCTCCTGTCCATTCTTTCACCAATGGGTTTCCATGCTTCTGATGTTCTCATGGCTTTGTCAATTGGGATTCCTAAATAGGAGAGTGGAAGGGATCCAATCTTGAAATCCTTAGTTTTTAGGTAAAAGTACAAAGCTATGTCACACTTGAGGACCATTTTCATAGTTTTGACCAAAATTGTTTCGGCCGGAACAATTTTGGATGGAATGTTTTTGGAAGTACATATATGGTGCAAATGTGGCACTATGTGGCGTTGATGTGGCAAATCACTTCTAGCCAAAATAGGTTCAGCTAGACCAATTTTGACCAAAAATTCATGAGTAAATATAAGCCAACTATGTTTTATCGATGAAGAATTGACACATATTTATATAGGGGGTTTCAGCAGGAACTGGTTCGGCCGAACCAATTCTGGTCGAAACTGCCTATGTGGCATCCAAATAGGCAAAAATTTCAAAATTGTGAAACTTCTCACTTATGCAGCTGATTTCTCCATCAAAAATCAACTTTTTTAAAAATTTAAAAATACCCATTTGGAGAGCTCAGAGTCAAGATTATGGTCATAGTCACTGCAAGCATTCTAATACAAAGTGGGAGGATAAAAAAAAATGATTTGTATCTTCATCATTGTTATGACATAACATGCACACTGAGGGGCCTTGATACCCAAAATTCTTGAACCAATTAGCAGTGAGTACTCTTCCCTGAATAGTTGCCCATGACAATAAACCTTCCTTTGGTAGACATATCTTATTTCAAAAAAAATGAATTTGAAATTGAGAGTGGGTCTAATAATGGGTACCTGAAAGGATTTTGTATCCATCTTTCACATTATAAGCACCTAATTTGGAACCATTCCATACTAATTCATCCTTACCCTATTTAATAAAAAATAATCTATCTTTAAGAATTGAAATAAGTTTCTACAAGTCTGTGGGATCTAAATCAAATTCAAAAAATTATTTTTGTTTCCATGAACCGACTGTAGAGTTTAACGAGGAAGGTAAAATGTAGTGTTTGACCAAGGCCCCCCAAGTATCACAAGATAATTTTCTGATTATTTTTGATCCTATAATTTTGTTGATGCTAGGATACCCCCGAAAGAGTCTTCCCAGAAATGAGCTTTACATCCAGCTTTGATGTTCCAAGTGATGTGTTCTTCAATAATACCCATGGATCTAGCTATGAAGTTCCATATTCTGGATCCCCTAGGAAGTTCCCCGACTCTTGCAATCTCTTCCTCACTTAAATTGTGGAAATATTTTCATTGAATAAGCCTCACCCATTTAAGGTTTGGCACTTTTAGTATTTTCCAATAAAGCTTCACCCCAAGGGCCTGATTCTGCAAGAGTTGATTTTTGATCCCTGTTCCCCCTACCTCCATTAGTTTGTAGATTTTATCCCATGCTATTAGGGAAAATCTCCTTTTTGTATCCGTGCCTTTCCAAAATATTTTCCTAAGTTTTTTCACAATATCCATATAACACCCCATTGGTTATGCACTGCAAGACATGAGATACATGAGGATTGCTACCAAAGTAGCTTTGATCATGACAATTCTGCTAGCCCAGGACAACCATTTGGATTTCCATTATTCCTTCATCCTGTCCATTCTTTCCCCAATGGGTCTCCATGCTTCTGATGTTCTCGTGGCTTTGCCAATTAGGATTCCTAAATAGGAGCATTGAAGGGATCCATTCTTGAAATCCTTAGTTTTTGGGTAAAAGTAGGAAGTTCTGTCACACTTGACGACCATTTTCATAGTACCGGCCAAAATTGTTTTGGCCAGAACAGTTTTGGCTAGAATATTTTTGGCCGTACATATGTGGCACAAATGTGGCACCATGTGGCATCGATGTGGCAAATGAGTTCTAGTCGAAACAAGTTCAACCAGACTAGTTTCGACCGAAAATTCATGAGTAAATATAGGCCAACTATGTTCTATCGATGAAGAATTGACACACATTTATATAGGGGGTTTTGGTTGGAACTAGTTCGGCCAAACTAGTTCTATCCAAAACTGCCTATGCGGCATCCTATGTGGCATCCAAATAGGGAAAATTTTCAAAATTGTAGAACTTCTCACTTATACAAATTTTCAAAATTGTAGAACTTCTCACTTATACAACTAATTTCTCCATCAAAAATCAACATTTTTTAAAATCTAAAAATACCCTTTTGGAGAGCTCGGAGTCAAGATTATGGTCATATAATTTTTATACTGTTTGGATCACATATAATATATTATAAGGTTAAAATATTACAAGTAGGTTTTTTAACATTTTAGAACATTCTCTTTCGAAAAAAGAAAAAAAATAGCAAATCATGTCAGAAAATTTTAAAATTTAAATATTAAACTCTAGATGAGAGAGTCCTCTTCAAGAATATATATTTTCTTTTGTATTTGGTGTAGATTTTCTAGGGCAAATTAGGCGGGAGACAAAAACTATTAATTTTGGGTAACTCCAATTTTGAATAGTTATAACAGAAAAAATATATACCAAAAACCAATCTTTCCTTTTGTCTGCACTAGTTGTACGTCATCTAAAACATATTCTAAAATTAGAGGAAAAAAAGATTATTTACATACATTTTGTTGGTGGGAACTGGACCCTAGATTTTCAGTGTTTTTTAGCAATTAAAAAATGGACTTCAAAAATTAAAAAAATATGTCAATTCTTATTAATTTTTTTAAAAAAAAATTATAGGCATAAACTACATCCAATTTTACACATTTCATTGGTTTACATCATTTTCAAATTCTAAACGCAAATTTGACTTTTATGTCATTAAATTTTAACAATTTTGGATGTTGTGGTCCTCTTCCTTTATAAAAGTGTGACACAGGTTTGTACTTTTACCCTTTTACAATCTATTGCTGGATTTTATTTTTGGTGTGAAAGAAAAAAAATAAAGAATTTTCTTTATTCCCAACTTGTCTAGATGCTAAGGCATAATTATCTAGGATTTTTTTTTATTTTTTAATCCTCCCCTAAGGAGCCTTTTCAAAAAAAGTAAAATTTCATCTAAAAATTGTTGATGGGTGACTACCGCAGCAACCGCAATGATTTCTACACCATTGAGGTTTCCCTAGTTATGATAGATAATAAGTCTACAACCTAATGCATCTTCCATAACAATGAATAAGAAGGGATATAAGGGGTCCCCTTTCCTAATCGCATTAGAGCCTTCAAAATATCCATGGGGAGAGTCATTGATAAGGATGGAAAATTTAGGAGTTGAAATTCAATAGTAGATTAAATTGATCCAAGATTTTGAGAACCCAATTTTTTTCCATGCAATTAGCTAGGAATCTCCAATCCACCTTATCATAGGCTTTTTTGATGTCTAATTTAATGATCATGCTTGGGTGTTTATTGCATTGGATAGAATGTGTTGGGATAATGGAAAATGTGTGTACTAAGAGGGGAGGGGTGAATTAGTACCCTTAAAAACTTTTAATCAATTCTTTGTAATCAATGTTTTGTATTAACCACCTAAGTAGATTGTATACACCAAACATATAGTATTACTACTGAAATGTAAATGCATCTAAAATAAATAATACACATACATGAAATTAAGTACTCATGACACTAGTATTTTGGTATCACATAAAACCCCTATTAGAAGTTAAAACTAGTGGTGGGGATGAGACCCACAAAACTTCACTACTGTAGTAAATAAAGTATCATGTTAAAGCTTATAGAGAATGATCACTTCTGATGATCTTACTCTATTAGGAGTAACAATGAGATCGATTAGATCTACCTCATGTGATTATTTTGAAACACAAGTTATGTGTGCACTCGGTTAAGAGATTTACAAAAAGATGGTTAAGTCTACTCTGTTAAGAGATTTAGGGGTCTATTACAATTGTTAAAGAGTAACAGATGTTTGATCTGAAACATAAAAAAATTGTGATATTGCTATCAGGATTTAACTGTGTATTTTTTGAGTCAAACTCATTGACCCATAATTCAAGAGTAGTGGTTCAACATGAGGATGCAAGTAGAGTGGGTTTAACCATGGAGGAAACTCTGTAGTTAAGCGCGCTCGAGCTGGAGTAGTACTGGGATGGGTGACCTCCCGGGAAGTCCCGGTGCTTCACCTCTGTGTGCATCACCTAGATCCAATGAGTGCTAAGTGTTCCATTCATTCTCATGAGAGTTGGGTTCATGTTGAACCACTACTCTTGAATTATGGGTCAATGAGTTTGACTCAAAAACTACACAGTTAAATCCTGATAGCAATATCACAATTTGACTTGCTGTGGAAAAATATCTCCTACTTAACATAAAAAAATCTCAAAATTTCTCATACAGATCCATTAAGTACATACAAAACATATCACCACAATGTGAATGATAATACCTTCTACTCTGTTTTACTCAGTAGCCTTGCTTCTATTTTGAAAAATGATTTTTGCAATGTAGTCTCTATCCTTGAAATCCCTTGTTTGATCTTTGATGTTTGTAGTATGGCAGTTAATTGATCATTTCTTGATCAACATACATTACAAAATTTGACATCTATACATTTATATATCAAACTTTATGACCTAATTAGGGTTTCACAATTACATCCCTATACTAAGATCACCGGTGTACATAATTTACCTTGATCATCTAACATAGGTGACATAAATAATTAATGTTGTATATCCGTAATTAATGATCTCTTTGGTCATGTAATACATTATCTAGGTCGGAAAAAAAGTTGCTACATAGAATAATGTGCCATAATAAACATTTATGTGGCCTCTAGTCCAATCAGTTATTGTTGTCTCTCAGTGCTTAGTTTAGTTTGTGTATCTCGGTTATACAACTTGTTTGGTTTATACTGTGTAGATTGGTATTGTCTACTACTCGGTGTAGTTTGTCAGTTTGGGTATCACTGTACTCGGTTAACTCTGGGTGTGATTAGTGATCTCAGTTAACTCTGTACTTTGGTGAATATACCAATTGTCCTATTTGTGACTCTGTTACCAATTGTCCATGTTGAGTTCTTGAATACTAATGATAACTTCAATGCTTAATTGGAGTAATATTCTCCCCGTTTGGCATTAGTATTGAAAAAAATTATTGCTATACATAATATACATGATGACTCCCCCTTTTTACATGCTCAATTTATGTATATGAACTCATCCTGATTATAGTATCACCCTTTACTATACTTATATACATATATTTCCCCCTTTTTTGAAAATAATGACAAAAGGAGTATAACTTACAATTTGTCAAAAATGGTAGGATGGGTATTCTTAAGAATTTCCAGTAGATTCTCCCATTCCTCTTTTAAATTCTCAAGGGTTAATTTCTCTAAGTTAAAGTAAGCATGCATATCATATATGTTGTTGGTTATGAACAATTCTAGGGTGGAAACTAAAGTCTTTGCCAATGTCACATGTTTTTGTATCATTGCCAAATGTGGTAGTAATGTTGCATGTAGCTTGATTACTTGTTCTCTGATTTCCTCATCTTCTTTCTTTAAGTCTAGTCTCAATCGCTTGGTTTGGAGAACTTTGTTGTAATACATCTGCAATGCATGTTGCTTGGTTGATAGACTAGTTGCACTATCCTTTAGATCTTGATCTATTTTCTTTATCTTTTCACTAATCTTAGTAGTGAAGTGATCTAGAGTGCATAGATTCTATAGAATTGTAATAGCTTCATATATAACAGTTTCTATTCCATTTAAAAATTTAGACAGAGTTACCATATTGACTACAATTTCCTGGCTGATCTTCTTTGTGACTTTGCATTGTATCTTCTTCTCTACTCTTTCTTCCAATTTTTTCTCAGCATCAACATCAGGTTTGTTAATAGCATTGGTAAGTAGTACAAGTTGATCAATGATGGGGGTCATTTTATTGATAGGTAAGTCAAGAAAAAATTCCTGTAGGATATCCTTGGTAGCTTCTAATACTTTTACATTTTTGTGTTCTTCCCTTAACTTGTCCAACGATTCTTTCTTGGTGCATAATTCATCATATTTTTTCAATGTTTCTGCATCAAGTCTTCTTGGATGGCATGCTGGAATCTCTATGATTTCATCTAAATTTGCTGCATCCTTTCTTCTTCTTCTTTTTCTTGCCTTGAACACTGGATGAAGGAGATAATGTTAATGCTAATTGAGCCTTGTGCTTGGGTTTAGGATTTTCTGGTTTGATACTTAGTGTGATGACTTTGTGAGGTGTCTCGGTAATGAAATTTGTATCTGTAGTAAAAGTATCTACTGTATTATCTATGTTATCTATATTACCTTCACCTTTTGTTTTTGCATCAGTGGTATCTTTTTGTGCATCAACTAGGGTATTTACACCACTATGCTTGGTCTTTGTATGTTTCTTATCATCCTTATCTTTAGTTGTATCAGTGGCTTGATCGCGTCTCTTTTGTTGTGCTTCACTTTCAATCTCAATTTCTTTTACCAACATAGGTAACTGACCTAGTACATTAGATCAGGCGACCTTTAATGTGTATTTTTCATTCATGGTCTCGGTTGCTTCAACTATCTCATCTTCCTTAGCTTTATCATCAGGATCACTTTCAATGATGTCATTTATTGTGATCTCCGGGTGACTCATGTTAGTCAATAGTTGTGGAATTACATCTAATACATTGTCAACATCTGAATCATTAACATATATGGGATTTGTGCTCGGTGATCTTCCTTGGTGTTGAATTTGGATGCAATGTCTATCTATTCCTCAATATCTCTGATTTCCTTCAGTGGGTTCAACAGTTTATTCCATATCTATGTGCTCTCAATATCTACTTCCTTTAGATTTCCTTGTAGAATATTCTGTTCTCGTGCCTTCTTAGGAAATTGTTTGGCATACCGCTTCATTATATCATTTATCTTCTCAACAATATAATCATCTTTAATAAGAGTGAGAGTTTCTTCTCTCATCTATTTTTTAGTTTGAAGTGCATAGGTCCATCTTGTTGATATCTTATCATATAAATCAGAAGGAATGTAGGTAGGAAATTCAGCTGGAACTCTTTTAAAGTTGATCATCATACCTATAATTTATTATTCAAATTTGTCCTTGTTCTTGGTATTCAGATCAGAATATGCATGTATCTTTGGATGTCCTAAACATTCGGTTGTAATGATTGCTTCTGCAATTTCATTAATAGTTTGAGGTATCTTATTCTATACAAACTTGAATTGATCTGGTTTGTCATCAGAATCTTTGTCATCTTTGTTCCTTACATATCTCTTTCTTTTCCTCGCTATAGGATTATCAGTAGTACCCCTCTATTTTCTTGTTTGGTAAGTGAGCTTCAGTGAGGGTATTATAATTTTTTCTACACCTTTCTTTAAAGGTGGTGATTCTACAGTCACCAATTATGATCTAGTATGTGATGGAGACAAGCAGTCTTTATGCTTTTGCCCCTTTTGGCCTTAGGTGCCTTATCTTGTGTTTCATCTGAATCGGTGGCATCAACATCATGTTTGGGTTCACCATCTTGACTGACTCAATTCTTCCCCTCAGTTTTGAACATCAACATGCTTGTGTAATTCTTCATCTATGATTGCAAATTTTCTCTTCAAAGGCTCCACATTTTTTGTCTTTTTCCTGCTCATCTTTTGAACTTGTAGACCAATATTGATTTGGGTTTGGGCTTCATCAAATGTGCCAAATCTTATGGAATATTTATCAACCGGCTCATTAAACAATTTTTCAATAGCTTCAGAGGCAATATCAATATCTAACTCATTAATGGAGGTAGCCATATTGTCCTCGGTTGAGCTGCCTTGGTTAGAGTTGTATCGGTGTCTACTACAAAACATATTTCATCTTTGTATTTTTCCACTAAGTGCTGAGGAATTCTGGACCTTTTTTCCATTCTTTCTTGAAACTTAGCAAATATTCATTTGTAACTGGCTCAAAAAAGTTTCCAAGACTTGTAATGAAATCATTGATTTGCATAGTAATAGGTCGGTTTGACTTCAATTTTACTTTATCGATGGATGGAAATAAGCTCTACAAGTAGAAAAATGTACATAGTAGTAGTGACCCAAACATACATATATTTGATCTTGTTGATCTGATGGTCTTCATGTTTTATTCAAATTACCTTTGCAATCGCTCAGATAGGTCATATTGTACTCATTTATTGATAATTTTATATTCTATGTCAATAGCTCCACAAGCAATGTTGTTTAGTCTTCTAGACTAGAATATCTTGTAGCCAATGACATAAGCTCTGAATCTTAGTTCAGGATCACCGATTCAATTGAGCTTTAGGCCTCTACCATCCCATTTAGCTCCTGTTAGCTTTTCAATTTCAGTTCTTTGAGGGTGCCTGGGGGCTTTGGATTTATCACATATTAGATACCCTATCACCACATGAATACCATCCTTGTTTATCTTCTTGGGCTCATCCAGCCATAGCTTCCCATCATGTACATGGCTCAGAACAATGCAGATCCACTCGGTCTTAAATACATTTGGGAAATTTAGGGCATTAGTTAACCTTTTAACCTCCAAATGTTTGTGATCATCTTTCAACTTCCCATTTGTGCATAGTGATTGATAAGTGGAAATAAGTTCAAAGTATCCAATTGCACCTATTTTGCAGTGAATATAGGCACGCACGTCTTGGCATAACAAATCCCTAGGCGGGATAGATGAAAACACACCTTTATCATCTGGTTTGGCTGCAACATGTGGATGGATATTGTAGTTGGGCTCAGTGCAAGTGAATTTTTTCACCAAAAAAAACTTTTTATCCTTCTCCATCTTTGCTTTCATGGTTTGAGATGTAGATGCCATGATTTTTCATTTTTGGGCTTGCACGAACGGTGTTTAAATAACTCAGGAATAATAGAATGCATACTAAGTAACCTCTATTATTCTTGGAATGTGCTTAAATCTCTGTAGAATGCTTGAAAATAGTTTGTTGTAACTTTTCTCTCTTTTCTCTGTTCTTCTCTGTGATTGCGGTGTGAAGAAATGAGTTAAAGTCAAGAAAATTTATAGCAAATGACTTAGAGCAGTGCAATAAATGATTTTCGCCAACCACTCGGTGAACAAACATTATTCTTGGTTAACACTTACAATACTTTAGCTCAGTGAATGTAAAAAATGCTCAATTTCCATAGCAACTTGGTTGTCTCTTCAAATGTTTATCGACCGACAGTTCTGACTTGGTACATATTAATTGACTCAACTAAATCATAGTAATAAAAAATATAATACCATAGTGCATCTTGATTGATGCTAATTTTGCATTTGTGGAATGAACATAGGAAGTGATGTAAGATATAGCTTTGCAAAAAATAGTTCCTTACCTACTTGTATTTCTTAGTTGGATATGGTGGAGCCACCTAATCCATTAGATGAGGTGTCACCGATTGTTGTGCTTGGTCTTGCATTATCATTTGATGCTCTCCTCCACATTTGTTTTATGTTCCTTACAATTTCATCGATTATATTGTCATTTAAATAAGTGTTTATTTGGTCTACACAATCTCTGCTTAAGTGACCAACAGTTGTATGCACCCTAAAATGGTCGCCAAGACTATGGGCCTCCATTCTTCAATTTATCAAATGATGGAATCAAGTTATCAATTTCATAAATCAATGTCTTGCAATATTTTCAATTCAAATCAATTTTCTTGATCAAATCATAATTAATTCAATTATTTCAATATTTCCTAAGGTTTGATCATTTTATCCATAATCTTATTTAATTAAAAGAAAACTTCCCTTTTAATTAAATGAAATAATCTTATTTAAAAGAAAATCCCTCTTTTAATTAAATAAATAAATCCTCACCAAAATCTCTCCTTGTGATGAAAAAAGGAAATAAAAACAATTAAAAAAAATAAAAATTCCTTTTTTCTCTACACTTTGAATGCACATATTTCTAAGTGGTGGGATTTTTCCTCTTACTTTCCTAATTAGGGATTTATCCCAGATTTCTCTTGAGGATGCATTCCTCTCCACACTCTCCTCTATAAGGAGCCCTCTCCTCATTTAGGATCCAAATTTTATCTTATTTCTATGTTGCAGGCTTGGAGAGCGATTTTGCAGGAGAGTTTGAGCACTTGAGCTTGAATATTGCAACTTCTCTTTTCCTCTCTTCTTCTCTCATGTCTCCATGGCAATCCATTTAGATTACTCTTGCAGTTGCATGTTATATTAGATTTATATTTTATTTCATAGAATAATCTTGCATGCATATTTCCTTTCATATATTAGTTTTCTTTCATGCATTGTTATCATATATAATAGATTCCATTTTAATTTGCATACATATTTGATGATCATGGAGACTAGCACTCTTGCTTTTCCTCTTTCAATGTCTCATTTTATGGTGTACTTGCATGGGCACAAACTAGGTCTAAACTGAGGGCCTCCATAAACTCTTACACTCCATGAATAGAGAGCTATGATTCGTCATTTGAGACTTCATTCTTAAGCAATATTGGATAGAATGACTCATAGAAGTGTGTCAACATTTTAGCACACATTTTTCACACCCACCGTGGGGCATAATCTTTTGTGCTTGATGATCTACCTAGTTTCTATGATCCTTATATCTTTCATCTTACATCAAGAACCTTATCTTTAGGTCAATTTGATCAAATTTATCAATTTGTTGTTTCTCCTCTACCTCATTTAAATTTTGATCATGAGGGAGAAGTACCTATCAAACTTCAATCCTTGATTCAGCTTTATCAATCCTATCAATTGCTCCGCTTGGTGCAATCTTACTTGAGATTCTTATCTTGGACATGTCAATTACCTATTTACAGGGGTGTTAACCTTTTCTTTTTCAAACAACTTATCTTTGTCCTGATGTGTTCCCGTCCGTCGATCACACATCTAGGTTGTTTTGTGATCCCAAATCAATCTCACACTTCAACTACATTCTTTGACTACATATGTTCCCATAAAAAGCACACATTAGTCAAAGAGGGGAAAATGTATGCACCCTAAAATGGTCGCCTAGACTATGGGCCCCCATTATTCAATTTATCAAATGATGAAATCAATTTATCAATTTCCTGAATCAATTCTTTGAAATATTTTCAATTCAAATCAATTTCCTTGATCAAATCATAATTAATTCAAATTTTTCAATATTTCCTAAGGTTTGATCATTTTATCCATAATCTTATTTAATTAAAATAAAACTTCCCTTTTAATTAAATAAAATAATCTTATTTAAAAGAAAATCCCTCTTTTAATTAAGTAAATAAATCCTCACCTAAATCTCTCTTTGTGATAAAAAAGGAAATAAATCAAATAAATCAAATAAAAATTCCTTTTTTCTCTACACTTTGAATGCACATATTTCTAAGTGGTGGGATTTTTCCTCTTACTTGCCTATTTAGGGATTTTTCCCACATTGCTCTTGAGGATGTATTCCTCTCCACACTTTCCTTTATAGGGAGCCCTCTCCTTCTCATTTAGGATCTAGATTTTATCTTATTGTTATGCTGCAAGTTTGGAGAGAGATTTTGGAGGAGAGTTTGAGCACTTGAGCTTGAACATTGCAACTTCTCTTTTCTTGTCTTCTTCTCTCATACATCCATGGCAATCCATTTAGATTACTCTTGCAGTTGCATGTTAGATTAGATTCATATTTCATTTCATAGAATAATCTTGCATGCGTATTTCCTTTCATAGATTAGTTTTCTTTCATGCATTGTTATCATATAGAATAGCTTCCATTTTAATTTGCATGCATATTTGATGATCATGGAGACTAGCACTCTTTCTTTTCCTCTTTGAATCTCTTGTTTTATGGTGTACTTGCATGGGTACAAACTAGGTCTAAACTGAGGTCCTCCATTATAAACCCTTGCACTCGATGAATAGAGAGCTATGAGTCACCATTTGAGACGTCATTCTTGAGTAATCTTGGATATAATGACTTATAGAAGTGTGTCAACATTTTAGCACACATTTTTGGCACCCACCGTGGGGCATAATATTTTGTGCTTGATGATCTACCTAGGTTCTATGATCCTTATATCTTTCATCTTACATCAAGAACCTTATCTTTAGGTCAATTTGATCAAATTTATCAATTTCTTGTTTCTCCTCTACCTCATTTAAATTTTGATCATGAGGGAGAAGTACCTATCAAACTTCAATCCTGGATTCAGCTTTATCAATCCTATCAATTGCTTCGCTTGGTGCAAGCTTACTTGAGATTCTTATCTTGGCCATGTCAATTACCTATTTACAGGGGTGTTAACATTGTCTTTTTCAAACAAATTATCTTTGTCCTGATGTGTTCCCATCCGTCGATCACACATCTAGGTTGTTTTGTGATCCCAAATCAATCTCACACTTCAACTGCATTCTTTCACTACATGTGTTCCCATAAAAATTACACATTAGTCAAAGAGGGGAAAATGTATGCACCCTAAAATGGTCGCCTAGACTATGGGCCCCCATTATTCAATTTATCAAATGATGGAATCAATTTATCAATTTCCTGAATCAATTCCTTGCAATATTTTTCAATTCAAATCAATTTCCTTGATCAAATCATAATTAATTCAATTATTTCAATATTTCCTAAGGTTTGATCATTTTATCCATAATCTTATTTAATTAAAGTAAACCTTCCCTTTTAATAAAATAAAATAATCTTATTTAAAAGAAAATCCCTCTTTTAATTAAATAAATAAATCCTCACCTAAATCTCTCTTTGTGATGAAAAAAGGAAATAAATCAAATAAATCAAATAAAAATAAATAAAAATTCTTTTTTTCTCTACACTTTGAATGCACATATTTCCAAGTGGTGGGATTTTTCCTCTTACTCGCCTATTTAGGGATTTTTCCCACATTGCTCTTGAGGATGCATTGCTCTCCACACTTTCCTTTATAAGGAGCCCTCTCCTTCTCATTTAGGATCCAGATTTTATCTTATTATTATGCTACAAGTTTGGAGAGCGATTTTGGAGGAGAGTTTGAGCACTTGAGCTTGAACATTGCAACTTCTCTTTTCTTGTCTTCTTCTCTCATACATCCATGGCAATCCTTTTAGATTACTCTTGCAGTTGCATGCTAGATTAGATTCATATTTCATTTCATAGAATAATCTTGCACGCGTATTTCCTTTCATAGATTAGTTTTCTTTCATGCATTGTTATCATATAGAATAGCTTCCATTTTAATTTTTATGCATATTTGATGATCATGGAGACTAGCACTCTTGCTTTTCCTCTTTGAATCTCTTGTTTTATGGTGTACTTGCATGGGCACAAACTAGGTCTAAAATGAGGTCCTCCATTATAAACCCTTGCACTCCATGAATAGAGAGCTATGAGTCATCATTTGAGACGTCATTCTTGAGTAATCTTGGATATAATGACTTATAGAAGTGTGTCAACATTTTAGCACACATTTTTGGCACCCACTACGGGGCATAATCTTTCATTCTTGATGATATACCTTGGTTCTATGATCCTTATATCTTTCATCTTACATCAAGAACCTAATCTTTAGTTTGATTTGATCAAATTTATGAATTTGTTGTTTCTCCTCTATCTCATTTCGATTTTGACCATGAGGGGGAATTACCTATCAAATTTCAATCTTTGATTCAGCTTTATCAATCGTATCAATTGCTCCACTTGGTGCAAGCTTGCTTGAGATTCTTATCTTGGACATGTCAATTACCTATTTACAAGGGTGTTAACCTTGTCTTTTTCAAACAACTTATCTTTGTCCTGATGTGTTCCCGTTCGTCGATCACACATCTGGGTTGTTTTGTGATCCCAAATCAATCTCACACTTCAACTGCATTCTTTGACTACATGTGTTCCCATAAAGATCACACATTAGTCAAAGAGGGGCAAATGTATGCACCCTAAAATGGTCGCCTAGACTATGGGCCCCCATTCTTCAATTTATCAAATGACAGAATCAACTTATCAATTTCTTGAATCAATTCCTTGCAATATTTTTCAATTCAAATCAATTTCCTTGATCAAATCATAATTAATTCAATTATTTCAATATTTCCTAAGGTTTGATCATTTTATCCATAATCTTATTTAATTAAAATAAAACTTCCCTTTTAATTAAATAAAATAATCTTATTTAAAAGAAAATCCCTCTTTTAATTAAATAAATAAATCCTCACCTAAATCTCTCTTTGTGATGAAAAAAGGAAATAAATCAAATAAATTAAATAAAAATAAATAAAAATTCCTTTTTTCTCTACACTTTGAATGCACATATTTCTAAGTGGTGGGATTTTTCCTCTTACTTGCCTATTTAGGGATTTTTCCCACATTGCTCTTATGGATGCATTCCTTTCCACACTTTCCTTTATAAGGAGCCCTCTCCTTCTCATTTAGGATCCAGATTTTATCTTACTGTTATGCGGCAGGTTTGGAGAGCAATTTTGGAGGAGACTTTGAGCACTTGAGCTTGAACATTGAAACTTCTCTTTTCTTTTCTTCTTCTCTTATACATCCATGAAAATCCATTTAGATTACTCTTGCACTTGCATGTTATATTAGATTCATATTTCATTTCATAGAATAATCTTTCATGCATATTTCCTTTCATAGATTAGTTTTCTTTCATGCATTTTTATCATATAGAATAGCTTCCATTTTAATTTGCATGCATATTTGATGATCATGGAGACTAGCACTCTTTCTTTTCCTCTTTGAATCTCTTGTTTTATGGTGTACTTGCATGGGCACAAACTAGGTCTAAACTGAGGTCCTCCATTATAAACCCTTGCACTCCATGAATAGAGAGCTATGAGTCACCATTTTAGACATCATTGTTGAGCAATCTTGGATATAATGACTCATAGAAGTGTGTCAACATTTTAGCACACAACAGTGAGAACATGCCATACCAGAGTTTGACCAATTCCTAGACTTGGTTCACCATTGTATCATACAATTTTCTATAATATGTCCATATTTACCACATGTTGTACAACTCTTCTAAGTGTTATAATCTCATGCATAAGAATTACCTTGTCTTCTCAATTGATTTACCTTTTCTTGTCCTGTAGGCTTCCAGATTTTCTTTGTGTTCTTCCTGCATGCTTGAGATGTATGACCTTGCATCTTGCAATTTTGTCATTATTTATCCATGTATAGTTTATTTTGTGGTTTGTTCAACTTGGATCTACACTCATGTGCCTGATGTCCATGTTTGTTACAATTATAGAAAATACCATTAAATTTAGGAGGGTTTCTAGGAATACCTTTTACTTTGCTTCTGCAAACATTTGATGTGTGGCCTGGTTTTCCATAGTGACGGCAAGAGGGATTCTTAGGCTTCAGGCTTGAGTATACAATCGTTTGTTCAACTTGATATGATGATTCTCCTTGCTTGGTATACCCTAATCTGGTATTATTGTTCAGTCTTCTTTGATAGTTCAAAATCCATCCATTCTCTTAGTGCTTTCTTCAGATATCTTAATCACTTCAATATGTTGTTGTAAAATCTTCAATTCATTTCTCAATTTTTCATTTTCTTCTTTCAATACACCAATATCTTCTATTCTTCTTCCAAGTTCAGTATTCACTCAGTTTGCTTCATGATTCATAAAAACCACTTGATTGGAGATCTCAAAGTAATGTTCAGTAATTCTCAATATCTCAGATTCTTTTTCTTGTAACTTTTCAGTCATCTGTCTTCTGCCATCAAAAACCATGTTTCTATCTTTTTCATCTTTCTTTGCATCATTCAAGACTTCAACCATTCTAACCATTTGTGTATCTTGTCTTATCTACAGTGATTTCACTTGTTCAATAAGTTGTTGATTGCTCTCAGATAGATTTGATATGATTCCTTTAGATGCATGAGATATGCTACTACATTCAAATCCAAATGAGTCAAATGGGTCATGAATCTCTTTTTCATGATAATCAATCTCATGAAAATGAAGTGCCATGTCCTTTCTCTAAATCAACATCTCCCTGAGTTTCTCTTTGGCTTCCTTGTATTATTTGACATAGATCTACAACTGTAACTTCTGATTTTCAATGGTTTTATCAAGTGTATACCTTTTCATTGTAAGATATTTTCTCTTCAGTGATTAAACCTTCAAAAACAAGAGAACTAGCTCTGATACCAATTGTTGTGATAATGGAAAGGGTGTGTACTAAGAGGGGAGGGGTGAATCAATACCCTTAAAAACTTTTAATTAATTCTTTGTAACCATTGTTCTGTATAAACCGACTAAGTAGATTACATACACCAAACATATAGTATCACTTCTGAAATGTAAATGCATGTAAAATAATCAATACACATACATGAAATTAAGTACTCACAAAACTAGTATTTTGGTAGTATCGCAGAAAACCCCTGTAAGAAGGTGAAATCTGGGGTGGGGGTGAGACCCATAAAACTTCACTACTGTAGTAAATAAAGTAGCATGTTAAATCTTACAAAGAATGATCACTTCTGATGATATTACCCTATTAGGAATAACAATGAGATCTATTAGATCTACCTCATGTGAGGATTTTGCAACACAAGTTATGTGTGCACTCAGTTAAGAGATTTACAAAAAGATGGTTAAGTCTACTCTGTTATGAGATTGAGGGGTCTATTATAATTGTTAGAGAGTAATAAAAGTTTGATCTAAAACATATACAATCTCAATATTTTTGATACAGATCCATTAAGTACATACAAAACATATCACCTCAATGTGAATGATAATACCTTTTTCTCTGTTTTGCTGAGTAGCCTTGCTTCTGTTCTAAAAACTAATTTCAGCAATGTAGTCTCTCTCCTTGAAATCCCTTGTCTAATCTCCGATGTCTATAGTATGGAAACTACTTGATCATTTCTTAATCAACATACATTACAAAATTTGATATCTATACATTTATATATCAAACTTTATCACCTAATTAGGGTTTCACAATTACATCCCTACCCTAAGATAAATGGTGACATAATTTACCTTGATAATGTAACATAGGAGACATAAATAATTAATGTTGTATATTCATAATTAATTCTCTCCTCGATCCTGTAAACTGTTATCTAGGTTGGAAAAAAAGTTGTTACATAGAATAATGTGCCATAATAAAATTTTATGTGGCATCTGGTCCACTTGGTTATTATTGTCTCTCGGTACTCGGTGTAGTCTGTGTATCTCAGTTGTAGTGCTTGTTTGGTTTATATAGTGTAGTTCGGTGTTGTCTACTAATCAGTGTAGTTTGTTTGCTCGGGAATCACTTTACTCCATTAACTCTGGGTGTGATCAGTTCTCTCACTTAACTCTACACTTCGGTGAATATACCAACTATCCTGTTTGTGACTCTGTTACCGATTGTCCATGTTGAGTGCTTGAATACTAATGACAACTTCAATGCTTAATTAGAGTAACAAAATGAATTTCTTCCTCAGGAGAAATTATGTCATCTAGAATTGATCTCCTTGGAACAAACCCCATTTTCTCATCCCCAGTAATCTTTCCCATCAATTTCTTAATCTATTGGCTAAGCTTTGGCTAACAATTTATAAATGGTGTTACAAAGAGAAATCAGCCTAAATTCATCCATATTATTGTATTGTTCTTTCTTGGTAATAAGAGAAATAAAAGTATTATTAATTTCTATCAAAAATCTGCCTGAAGAACGAGCAGCCTCCAGATCTGTTGTGAACTCTTTCCCCAACATAGGCCAGCAATGCAGAAAGAAGATAGGAGGAAATCCATCTGGACTAAGAGCTTTCTTAGGAGCCATATACTTAAGAGTCTGCACAATTCCTACCCTACTCATACCCTCTTGGATGATAATTTCATTCAATTCCTTAAGCCTTTGCTCAACATCCATTTTGGAGAAGGAAATATTTTTGAAATGAATTGTATTCCAAATAATCAGATTTTGTTTAACATATTTGAGTTTTGAAACAAATAAAAACATCTTTGAACCCTTTGCCCGACATTCTGACCACCAATATGCAACCATTTTAGAAAATTTCTTACCTTTAAGCCACATATTCTCAAATTTGAAGGGGGAGAGAAGAGGATTTTCTTCCCCAAAACATCAAGCTGAATAGGATAGTGATCTGAACTGGAAGTTGCAGAAGTGGAGGCTTTCAAGACAAAGGGAAAGGCAGTTAATTCTCCTCTATAGAAGAATGTATCCAGTTTTTCTGAAATGTTGTTGATCCCAAGTCTCCGATTAGACCAAGTGTAAGACCCATTGTTGAGTTCAATTTCCAATAGATTCTCCAATTGCGGCCACTCCTTAAAGTCCAATTGGGTGTGAAATTCCCTCTGAGAACCCCCCATCTTTTCAGATTTATGTGCTATGGCATTAAAGTCACCACCAATAATTATTTTTTTGTTTGTCCAATCTAGAAGACATCTACTGATCTCCTCCCAAAATTCCAATTTATTCCTACTGAGGTTTGGCCCATATACATTTAAAATAGATAAACTAAGATTCAAATTCAAACTACCTATTTCACCACCAATCTAGTTACTACTCCTTACCCACTTTGAACAGGATATATTTCTTGAGTTCCAAATTATCGCCATTCCACTAGAGAAAATTATGGCCACAATCCCCTCCATTGACTAATTTCCTAGATCCTTGGTGAATTTGGACATCTACTCAAAGTTCATTTTTGTTTCTTGCAATAGAACCACATCTTCCTTGCTAGAGAAAATGCAGCGTTTGATGACTCGATCCTGTTAGGATCATTAAGACCCCTAACATTCCAAGAAAGGATTTTCATTGTAGCTTGGGAAGGAACTTCCCCTTCCCTATTTGAAGATATGATGTAATATTATTTTTTTATAAGTCATCCCCATCTTCAGCTATTAATTCTGCTAATGATTTCCATCCTTTCCCTTTTTTTAGAATGACACCGCAGTCTGGAGAAGAATTCCTTACCAAAGATTTATAAATCCCTAAGCTATTGTTCTGATCCAAAGATGCAATGGGGGCCAAGGGAGAACTAGGCGGGCTTCACCCATTATGAGTTTTTAAGGGAGATTCCTCTAGAGAATCATTAGATAACACCGAGCCTTCAATTTCATTCAATCTCTCTTCGTCCTCCACATAATCTTCTTCTACAAGCCTTTCTACAAAAGTGAGTGATTTGGATGTCTTGTCCGAGAGGGATGTAGGCCCTGAACACCTGAAAATATCATACACTACATGTAGTCTAGGGGATATAGGTGACCCCAGAGGCAAATTCTTTACTTGAGAGTTAAGGGAGTTTTCCTAGCCTGACTCCTTTCGTTGTTTCTTTTTTGAGACTGATTTTAGAGGCACAATGCCCCCTTTGATTTTTTATTTTGATAAAGATTTATTAGCTTTTCCTTCTGCCACCTAGGAGTTTTTCTTTTGCTTGAGGTTTCCATTACTGGTCCCTGCTAAAGCTTTGTCATCCAAGTCTTTAGCTAATAATTTAGATGATTTTCTACAGGTCGAGCTATTGGTTGAGGAAATTCCTTCCAAATCTCGTGAGTTTTGATGGTTGGGTTATGAATGCACAAGATATTCCCAACCAAATTGCTCCTTTTCCTAAATAGGAGGGAAATCTTTCTTAGACCTGGCCAATTCCCACATGTCACTGATCCTACTCTGTAAAATATCATCCTCATCCTTTATTAGGGAGAATCAATTGTCGGGGACTTGATAGAATCAGTTTGGGGATTCTCATGACACTCCGAGAGGATAATGTTATTATATTCCTCACCTGTGGAGGCTATATATTTTTGACCAGGCGTCTCATTTTCTGCTAGGACTTGATCTGCTATTTCTTCAATCATATTTTTTTGAACCTCTACGGACCATTTAGTTAGAAGTTGTTCTACAAGCCTATGATTGAATCTAGGTATAGAATGTGTGCACTAAGTTGTGGACCAAAAAGGGGGGTATAAGTGGACACATTGTTTTAGAAATCAGGTAAACCTAAACTTGGAACAGGATTTTGAGGGTCATGCATTCAAAATAAGAAGATGTGTAAAAAGTAAAAATTGTAGTACTCTGAATCTAGTTTCTATAACACTATTTTTTTTTAAAACCCGATAATATTAAGAGGGTCAATCCTTGCACGCACAAAAGCATGTTCCTAATTTTTTTGGAAAAACATAACATAGTTGTTTTCGTGCGCGGTACAAAAGGTATAGTTATATTTAGTATTTTTTGAGTCCCTTTGACAGGATGATAGGTAAGAGTGAGATCTAGAAGTTGTGTATTTTTTTCTAATTTTCTAATGAGTATTTTTTTTTGTGATTTTTTGAAGTGGTCGCATCCTGAAAATTTGGTACCAGTTCGTGCAATGGGCATAACTTGCATCAAAATAATTGAAAATGATTTTTTTTTTAAAGTGTATAGAATCAAGTGTAGAACAATAATATGTAATTTATTTGTAATTTGAGTAAGTATTTCAAAAGTTATTAAAAAAATGGTAGACATATGTCTGTGAGTACAATCAAGACACTGGTAAAGATAATTAAAGTTTACTATGCTAATGTTGTCCAAAAATAGATAAAATTATATGGTTAGAAAGCTAAGAAGACGTATGAGATTATGGTGAAAATTATAAAGCTACCTAGTTGACAAATTGTAAACCTGATGAAGATAAATTCAAGAAATCATCTTAAAAGATAAAAAATGTCTAAAAGAACAAAAATGGAGGGAAAATGAGCCTCCAAGCCTCTTCCTGAGCCATAACCCAATCGGGTTTTGAAAGACAAAAGTAATTCAAAACCTGATCGGGTTCTGTAAAGAAAAAATTACTTCAAAACCCGATCGAGTTCTGAAAAGAAAAAAGTACTTCAAAACCCGATCGGGTTTTGAAGAAGTAAAAAATATTCATTTTATTCTCCATAACCAGAGAGAGAGAGAGACAGAGAGAGAGAGAGAGAGAGAGAGAGAGAGAGAGAGAGAGAGAGAGAGAATGTGCTTAAAATGTTGAACCATCAGAAGAAAAGAGCGTGAAATTTGGATTAGCCAATGCTTCACCTGAGATTTTCCGAAGTAACCCAATCTCCTCTTCTGCACTCTCACTTTGTTTCGCTTCCTCTGCACACAATATTTCAATCTCTTTTTGCATTCTTTGAATTGTTCCCAATTGGTTCTCTTTCTCTACATGAAATGATGTAATTTTTTGTCTCAGGGCTTGGATAATTTGACCAAGTTGATTTTCCCCATCTTCTTGCAATAATCTCATCTCTTCTTGTACATTTTCAGTAATTCCAAATTTTTTCTCACCCTCTACCGTAAGTATTTTGTTTTCTTCCCTCACCCCACAAAGTTTGTATAAAAGACATGTATGGTAATCTTCATAGTATTTAGGAGGCACAAATTGGTAACAATTTGAGCAGTAGGATTCTAAAAATGCACACCCTTCTTCACCAAACTGTATAGATGGGTGACCTGAAATACATCTGGAAGTAGAGTTGCTCCCTTCGCTTTGGGCCATTGCAAATCAGTGAAAGTTTCCTACTCTTCCCTCTAGAAAAATAGCTTATTTCAATGGTCTCCCATGAATTTTTTTAAATGGATGATTGGTTTCCTTTGCTTCTATCAATGGCCATCCATGAATTTTTTTGCAATCTTCCAACCTTTCATACATAGTTATTACAATTTACTACCCTCCTAGTAGATAGGTGTTTCAAGTGAGTGAAATTGTACACACACTCTCTCTCTCTCTCTCTCTCTCTCTCTCTCTCTCTCTCTCTCTCTCTCTTTGAAGTAACCCAATCTCCTCTTCTGTAGTCTCACTTTGTTGCTCTTCCTCTGCACACAAGATTTCAATGTCTTTTTGCATTCTTTGAATTATTCCCAATTGGTTCTCACTCTCTACACACAATGATAAAATTTTCTATCTCAGGGATTGGATAATTTGACCAAGTTGATTTTCCCCATCTTCTCGCAATAATCTTATCTCTTCTTGCAGATTTTCAGTAATTCCAAATTGTTTCTCACCCTCTGCTTAATGGCTTATCTCAAAGATGCACGAGATCTATCATCTAAGACATTAAGTTGTGCTGACGCATGTCAAGAGGCTAACGTGTATTCCACTAAAGGTAAAGATGACTGCGTGATAAAAGTTGGAGAAGTTTGAGAAGATCTAACGACCCACTTAATGGTTTAAAGAGAAACTGATTGACATCTATCATATAAGCCATTAAGCTACAACGCCATGTGTCCAAATGGGTCTGACTGAGGTCATAAAGATAGGATTAAAGGAACAACACCTATAGAAAAGATTGATGGTCAGCTTAATCGCTTGAAGGTAAAGTGATCGAGATCTAATGGATAAGCGATTAAGTCATGATGACACATGGCATGGAAGGTGGGTCCTTTACAGTGCAGTTATCATGTTAATAAGGTTGCAAGTATGAAAGGATCAGACGGTCTGCTTAATGGCTTAAAGACCAAGTGATCGAGATCTAGTGATGAAGCCATTAAGCCACATTGACGTGTATCCCAGGTGATGTCATTGGAGCCATAGTCAGTAAACTCAAGGTGAGATAACTTCCAGATAGGTTAAGGCGAATCTAACGATAGAATTAATCACTTAAGGAGAAGAAGCATGACATATATCAGTTAAGAAATTAAGTCATGCTGACACGTGTCCCAAATGAACAGTTGTTTCCAGGAATAGAAGAGGGTTGTCAGATGAAGAAGATGCTCCTTAAAATCTACAGCCCAGATTCAAAGTTACTAAAATGAGTTTCAGTGAGCCGTTAAGCCACAAATATGAAGCAAGCAAATTGATTGCAGAACATGTGGCCATTTCAGTTCAATTCAATGCAAAAGATTGATTTGATTGAAGTAGTATAATTCATTATTTCAGCTTGAAGTCACTATAATTTACCAAAAGCATTCAAGAGAAGAACGGAATTGCAACGATTTTCAGCTCCTTGCGATAGAATTGCAGAACAGCTAAGTCTTCTTTGATACAACAAAATTCAGGTTCCCAGTAATATTTGAAATTTGAAAATATTTCATGATTATCATTTTAAAATTTAAATTTCATCTCAGCAAAAAATCCCTAGGTTCAAAATGGTCCCTAGGATTGAACTTTCAGGAGAGGTAGATTATCAAAAAAGAAATGTTAGAGAGGACCTGCTGCAACAATTAAAAGGGTCCATGGGTGATGCAACCCAGATTAAGAGAATAGTCCAAACTCATCCCCGCTTAAGAATAGGAGAGGGTTTATATGACACAGGTAGGTGGGCCAAAGATGTTAAAACCAGTCTAAATAGTCTAAGTCTATTTAGAACTTCCTACAACCAAAGAAATGCTCCTACCCCAAATTGTACAATATATGGGACTTAGACATGGGAAAATTGATAGTACCCGGGGTGTTCATGGATACATATTTTTTCACCCTGATAGCCAACATTTATGACAAAGTATCTAGGGTTGTTAGGGATACACAGGGAAATGTGTTGTTGACTGTCACAACCGATGAAATCAGAAGAGTTTTCAAGTTAAGTGATACCTCAGTACAAATGGATGATATTGACTTTAGCTACTTTAAAGAAGTATACCAGACCCAGAGGGAATACTACATAAATGAGGCCCTAAAAGGATACTTTAACAAAATAGGGGATTTGATTGTAGTAGGGCCTAACACCCCAGAGCCATTTAAGTTGGACTATTTTAATGGTAAGGCTAAGAAAATGTATAGTGCCCTGTGCTTGGTTTTAGGAGAGAATGAAGAAATAAAAATGCATGTTCATATGATACTCATGGTGGCTCTGATTCTACATCCCCACCTATCAGTAGTTTTTGACTATGCTTCTTACATTACCCAAAAAATGCATGAAGGTCTAATAGGTATCCAAGATAGTAACATACTCAAACCAATGGGGTGGTATTCCTTTATGATGCACATGTTTTTATTCAATAGTGCTTACTTATTTGAGGAGGAGATGGACCTGGCTAAGGTCCAAGGTGATGAGGATTTGCCTTTTCAAATGTGGAGTGTTGATCTATCATGGGATAGAAAAGAAGCCAGTTATGTATACTTCAATAGGGTTTTTGCTGCTAGGCTTAAGTCATTATTACCTAGAAAAAATGCAAGGATCCATACAGATATGATGAAATTATTGAGACCTATGGAGTTTTCCCGAGAGTTAATAATTGCCCATAATTGGGGAGATTTGATTTTATACCCCATTTCTACAATAATAAGGGTTTATGGATTCAGGGGAACCTCCAATGTGCTGCCCTACAGAGTCCCTCTGAAGATTGGAATTGTAGAAATTCTAAGATAGTTGGGTGGACTACAAGAAGAAGCCCTAATAGGAAAAATGAAGGGAAGAATTTTGCCTACCCTTACAAGAGCCCATCATTTCATCATAATAAAGCCTGGGTGGACATAGTTTGACAAATATTTTGAGCCCTACCATCTAGCAACGTCTGTATCCAGGTGAACAGACAATGATGATTTCATAATGGGCATGTTCAGAAAGAGAACCAAGTGCTTGACATTAGAGCACCAATTTAATTTCTGTGAGGATATTGTTAGAAATGTTTTTGATCTGAGTGAGTAGGAGGTCAGGAAAGAGAAATGGATGGTGTACAAGAAATCTTTGGACTTTGTCCACAATTTTGATAGGTCTTATGATCCTTTGAAGGAATTTTGGCCTTGGGACAAAAATATTGAGTCCCTAATGACATTATTTGAGGGTATCATGCAATCCCTCAGTGAGAAGAAAGAGAAAGTGATGGAATCTGAGCCAGAAAAAGCTAAGTCTATTTTGAGCATGCTTTCACAGGGAAGGGTAGTCCCACCAGGGAATTATCTAGTCTACAAGAGAAGGGGGTATAGCACCATTATGGCCAAAATTAACAAGAATTCTAATTAGAAAGGAAAAAGGCTGACAGATGCAAGTGCCCAAAAGTTTCCATCTCCCAAGAAACAAAAAGTAGAAGGCAAAGAGCAAGAGAGGGAGTTATACTCTCCTTCCTAGTCCCCTATACATATGAATGTCCAGGCTATTGCTGAGCAATTGGTCCAATCGGAGAAAATAGGCCAAGTTTTTGTTACTGCTCAATAATTACAAGGAGTTCCTGAGGCACCTAGGCATATAACTATGGATCTCGTAGTGGAAGAATTTGCAGGAAAAGAGTTGGACCCTATAACCAAAAAGGCCAGTGAGGAATTCCTTTCAGATGACAATTTTGTTAAGGATAAGGCCTTTATTCAATTTCTATGGAGAACTTATATTGATGAGTTCAAAGATAAGTTCCAAAGGTTGCAGGAAGCCAAACCAAATCATACCAAAGATGGTATTGAAAATGAGTTCAAGCAAGAGATAATGTCTAAATTTGACAAAATCACCCTTGAATAGGGTAGAAAGTTGGTAAAAAGGAAAGGAGTCCTCATCTTACCCCAATGGGATTTGGCTGACACCATAGTTTTTGATGTTGTTAGGAAGGAAGCAAAACCATTAAGCACTACTGGAGCATAAATTGGCACCCAGTTTAGTCAAGATCATGCAGCTCTAGCAATATGGTCCTTGAAGAAGAAGGATAAATGGAGACTGAATGAAGATGACCAATCTGAAGACACAGGCAGCCTCATTGTCAAAAGAGTTTCTGATACCTCAGGTATTGAGGCAGCTAACCTTGTTTTTCAATCTACCAATTTGAGTTTGAAGGTAGCTAAAAAAGAGAAAGATGCTTATAATAGCCTAAACGAAAAGTATGAATTTTTCTTAAAATCATACAATGATGAAAGAGTTAAATCCCTGTAGAAGGATGAGAGAATAGCATTTCTGGAGGGGAAGCAAACATAAAAAATAATGCCTCGAAAGAGGATTGTACAAGGACCCCACCAACCTTCCTCATAAAGTTCCATCATCACTTACCCTCCTTCCCCTACACCATCTACTTCCGCCACCCTAGAGGAGCTAGAACAGGAAAGGGCAATGCTGAAAGCTACAAGAGCAGAATTAGAAAGGCAAAAGAAAGAATGGGTAGAGCAATTTGTGGCCTTTAGAGAAGTAGAAGGATGGGTAAAGTAGAGGTATGTAGATAAAATACACATCACTCTTATGCATTGTACTCATGAAGTAGTACCCACTACTATTTATGCTCAAGGTAAGAAGATTGTCAATATTCTGAATGAATATCATGAAAATAAAGACAATATGGATCAGTTGGTGAGCAAGTGGAGAGGGAAAAAAGAGGAATTAAAATTCTTTCACACCTCTTGCAAGAAAAGTAATGATGTTGACATAGTTCTGACTAGCAGCCACAAATGTGTCAAATTACTTTTGGATATGGATATTAGAAGAGACATTGTTATGAGAAAGGTGTTGTTAGAAAAATAATAAGATAAAGAGCAAGGAAATTGTTTAATCTAAGAGTTAGGTTTAAGAAGTGATACCATGAATAACGCAAAACTAAGTGCATACACCAAAAATAATTAGGCAAGGAGACAAGA
>MU226889.1:588612-645283 GCA_018584345.1 Thuja plicata
TATATATATATATATATAATGATGGATATTATTATTATATACTATATATATTAATATACATATTTAACATTATCTCTTTATAATATTGAAATAAATAAACATCATTGAATTGATAATATTGTTATATGTAACATTGAGATAATATTATTCTACATTACATATGCATATTAATATGTATAATAATAATGATATTATTATATATATATTAATATGAATATACAATGTATATTATAGTTGATAAGATAAATAATATTAATACTCATATTACATACTGATTGATATCAGTTTAATTAAATACCGATTGTTATTGATACGATACCGATTTTGGTAATACCGATTGTTATCGGTGTGAATAAAACATGCACTTCTATTGATTGTGTAATATTGATATGCTATCGGTTATATATTGGTTGATACAGATTTGTTAATAAATACCAATTAAGTATTGGTTGGTACATAATAATGAAGTGTTGCGATCTATGATCGAGTAGTATGTTCATCGGGTGCCTTGTGCTATCGGGTGCCCTTCATTATGTATTGTTTGAGCTGTTAAATGTCAATCAGTATTATCGGTTAACTAATAAGGTTATGAATAGACATGATAATATAGAGTCATATCTCCTTAAGGAGACATGCCTCTATACTATCATGTCTTCTATATTTATATTCAAATGTGGATTGATCAAAGACAAGCATATACAACATTATTTGAATGCAAGTCTCATCTATACAGCATGATATTGAATATTAAATATATTTATATATATCTTTTATTATATCGATAATAAATATATATTTATATGTTATGATTAAATATATGTAATATATTGAGGTTATCTAAGAAAAATTAAAAGCCATATAAATCTGATCTAAAATTAACATGGTATCAGAGCCAGGTTCCTTCGTTAAAGCCTAACCGCTTGAAAGAAGATCAAATTAGACTGAAGGAAGATCGAGATCAGATTTTTTGGAAATAGTTTACCTACAGAATGGAAAATGGAATGAGACTCGAAGATAAACTTGAAGGTGCCTCCAATTTTTGAATAGTGGAAACTTCGAATGATGTTTGTATTAAGGAAGAATGAGATAAAGACAATAATGGAAAATCCTCGTAAACCTTGTGGAAAATGATGAGCAGAGTCAACGGGAAAACTTTAGACAAGGAGTAACTGCTTGTGCCAAACTCTCCAAATTTGATCAACTGCATTCAAGAAGAGTGTAAAGGAATCATGAAATCCAGAAGAGTAGACACCTTATGATTGAGAGGGAGTTCACTGAACACTTTTGAGGTAAATTTGACATGATTATTGATTATTATAATAATGTTATTTTATAACTATATGGGCCCTGTAAAAATCATAAGGCAGTGACGACTTCCAAATGATTATCACTTGTATTTGTAAAAGTTATTGGAAGGTGACGAACTTACAATAACTTGACCTTCTATTATGATAGACATCGTGTGATGGCTGAAGCAGATCATAATAGATGGAATCTTCTATTGTGATAGACATTGTGTGATGGCTGAAACAGATCATCATAGATGGCATCTTCTATTTGTGATAGACATTGTGTGATGGCTAAAACAGATCATAATAGAAGATGTGAATTTTCTTATGGTAAGTGCACATTACCTATTGACAATTTTTTTTTTGAGTACTTGGTGGACATCATGTTGAATTGATGTTGGTAGGCCATTACTCTGAGCACTTGGTGAATATCATGCGACTTGATATTCTACAGGCCAATGCTCCCGATCTCATGATATGATATCTTTGTAAACTTTTGAGTACTTGGTGGACATCATGTGACTTGATGTTGGTAGGGCATTACTCTGAGTATTTGGAGAATATCATGCGACTTGATATTCTGTGACAAATACTTTTAAATGAAGCTCATGAGTTTGTGGATAGAATCGCCGATAAAGGCAATCCACATGAGAGCTTGTGGATAGAATCACCGATTGAGGAAATCCACACAATGAAGCTCATGAGTTTGTGGATAGAATTGCTAATAGAGGCAATTCACATGAGAGCTTGTGGATAGAATCGCCGATTGAGGAAATCCACACACTGAAGCTTGTGAGTTGTGGATAGAATCATTGATAGAGGCAACCCACATGAGAGCTTGTGGATCAAATTGCCGATTGAGGCAATCCACACACCCTGAAGCTCATGAGGTTGTGGATAGAATCATCGATAAAGGCAATCCACACGAGAGCTTGTGGATCGAATCACCGATTGAGGAAATCCACACAAAAGCTCATAAGCTTGTGGATCGAATCACCGATTGAGGCAATCCACACAAGAGCTGTGGATAGAATCGCCGATGGAGGCAATCCACTTGGGAACAAACTTTCACAATTTATGAACTTATTGTGATGTGCATTTTAGCTTCCCTAGCTAAGAGGGAGTGTTGATGTTTATAGCTTCAATCAGATAAAATGATCATGATATTATGAGAAAATAAATAAGCAATATATATATATATATATAATGATGGATATTATTATTATATACTATATATATTAATATACATATTTAACATTATCTCTTTATAATATTGAAATAAATAAACATCATTGAATTGATAATATTGTTATGTAACATTGAGATAATATTATTCTACATTACATATGCATATTAATATGTATAATAATAATGATATTAATATATATATTAATATGAATATACAATGTATATTATAGTTGATAAGATAAATAATATTAATACTCATATTACATACCGATTGATATCAGTTTAATTAAATATTGATTGTTATTGATATGATACCGATTTTGGTAATACCGATTGTTATCGGTGTGAATAAAATATGGACTGCTATCGATTGTGTAATACCGATATGCTATCGGTTATATATTGGTTGATACAAATTTGTTAATACATACCAATTAAGTATTGGTTGAAACATAATGATGAAGTGTTGTGATCTATGATCGAGTAGTATGTTGATCGGGTGCCTTGTGCTATCGGGTGCCCTTCATTATGTATTGTTTGAGCTGTTAAATGCCGATCAGTATTATCGGTTAACTAATAAGGTTATGAAGAGACATGATAATATAGAGTCATGTCTCCTTAAGGAGACATGTCTCTATACTATCATGTCTTCTATATTTATATTCAAATGTTGATTGATCAAAGACAAGCATATACAACATTATTTGAATGCAAGTCTCATCTATACAACATGATATTGAATATTAAATATACTTATATATATCTGTTATTATATCGATAATAAATATATATTTATATATTATGATTAAATATATTAAATATATATTGAGGTTATCTAAGAAAAATTAAAAGCCATATAAATCTGATCTAAAATTAACACATCGGAAGTGGAGAAGGGTTCACCTCATCTGAGGTAGCTATGACCAATTCCTGTATGAAAAGTCATATAAAATGACATACTAATAGAGGAACATGATTTCTAAAATATTTCGAACAAACAAGAATGCAATTTAAAGTAAATATGAAAACATGTTACCTCCTCCCTCTCCTGAACATCAGTAATGTCTGGGACATTCATCAGTTCAGTGAAACCCAATTGATTCTACATGTATACAATAAACAAGTCAAGTGCATTAATCAATATAGACTACATTGAACTGTTCATAGTACATTTCAACAAATATACTCAAATTGGACTTAATTACCTTTTTTTGTTTCAATGTCCCTGATGATTTCTTCCTCTTTCCTAATGACCTCAAGCTTGGTGGGGTAGGCTAACAAAAACAAAATTAACATAAGAGAAATAATATGAAACCACATGCATTAAATTAAAACTATAAACAAGAGTTGTGCAAAAAATGATACCACATAGCTCTCTAAGCCAAATTCAATGGAAGAAAGGGTGACATCCTCAATCTCAGAAATCTGAGCCCCTGACAAGCCCTATAAAACACCAAATAAATATATAAGAAATAGTTTACAATGGATATTATGATTCACTTTAATTACAAAAATGATCTATTATCACAAGTTTATAATCAAATTTTACAAACCATTATTACATATAAAATTTTGAACTCTTCTTTCACACACAAGACTATTCTTTAACAAATTTGTAGGCACAGTTAGAGAAGCATAGTGGATTTATTCAAGGATGAAGGGGTTTTTTGGTGGATTCTACATGTGGGGGTCTATAGTGAAGTGTGTATGCAGTTGGTTTGGCTTGGAGTGGATTGGAGAGGTCCTTCTGATCAGACCCTACGTGTGGGATCCTAGAAGTGAGGGTTTAGTGGCTAAGGCCATGGATAAAGGATAGAGCCTTGGAGAGTTGAAAATATGTTGTTTCCTAACCCCTAGAAGGACTACTTCAGCCTTTGGAGTCATGATAGTAAGTGGAGTCAGGGGTTGCTTTGTAAATGAGGAGAATTAGGCTTAGTTTGGAGGTTACACGAGTATTGGATCTTGGGTATGGTCCAAAGGAGTATATACTAAATCTTGGGGAGGATTTAAAGATCCCAAAAGGGTATCTGAATCATGTTTTATTTTTCTTATTTATTTGGGGAATGTTGGATAAAAGGATAAAATAGTGACTGGTGTGGGCTACTAGCTTAAAGGGTTGAATGTGAGAGTTAGGTAAGGGATTGGTTATCCATAATTAATGGGTTGATGGAACATGGTAGATAGGCCATAAGGAGATTATTTATGGATTTGAAATGAAGTTTGAAGTCGTGAGTGAAGATATGGTGTTTGGGAAGCACTAGGAGCACTTGGGGTAGCCTAGAAGGCGAGTCCTTGAGGGGGCTTTGGAAGTGAGAAGTTGTTACAAATAGGAGATGGATTGTTGTCAGACATGACAAATGAAATCACTAACCACCACCACTACATCATATATGTTGGGAGTCTTCAGAAGGACATGGAGGTGTATTGAAGGATTAAGGATAATCAAAATCAATGAACAATCAGAGATTGTACTCATGATTTTGAATAAGAAATAAGAGTAAAAGAATGATGGTTGGATGTTCTGAATGATGTTCAAGGTTGATTGAAAAGCCAATAAGTGATTGGTTGGGGTATGAGTCTATGTATGAGTTCAACATTGGTTGAATTTTGTCCAAGGATGGAGGGCGGGACTTCAAATTAATTTGAGACATGATGGCTAGACAAGGAAGTGAATTCCTTGAGTTGAATTACATTAGAACAAATTCTTTGACCATAAAGGAATAGAAAACAAAAATACACTAAGTTACCACCATACAAATTATTAAGATATGATATTTTCAAAATAACGTAGTATTCTATTTTAGGAATATTTATAAAACATTAGCTCAGGTGTTTGAGCTACCCGTCTATGTGTACTATAACAAGCACTCCTTGGTATGCTTGTACCACCAGCTGCACCCTACAATGAATATTATTCATGTATCAATTTATATTCTTCTATACATAAAATTTTATTTACTTTTAACAGATTTAGGTAATTAATTAAAATAACATGTCAAAACACAAATTTAAACAAACTTGTATTGGCTCTAAGGAATAGACCATTGAAAACAGATCATCTGTGAGGGCCACATCCTTAGTAGGGGATGCCTAACATCTTTTTCTGAAATATATACATGAATGGGATGTTGAACCATTCACACTCACCTAGCTATCTACCCCATCACATATACCATTACAACTGATGTAGATATGCTCAATGGGCTGGGCTGAACCTAGAATTGTATCTAATGTTAATGGATCTCGCACGGGATGAGATGATACTAATGGTGCATATGATGGTGATGGAGCTGGAACAGGATGGGATGATCCTAATGGTGCATCTGATGAAGATGGAGGTGGCACTGATCCATCCTCTCCAACTAACTGAGTGCCATGCTGGATAATGACATCAGTCAATGATGCAGCTGCATGAAGATTCTGTATATCCATAGACTCCTTCACCACTACTGGGACCATAACATGAATGAGTGGTTTTCTCATAGTATGCCTCCTCTCTTATGGTCGGGTAATCCTATGTGCCCTAGGTCTATCCTGCACAGAGCCTCTCCCTCTACCCTGGAACTCACGAAAGTCAAAGTAATTTGGCTTCTCGCCAATGATAAACTCACAGTATAGCTTCCTCAAAAAGTATAAAGGAACCTCATTATTATTACAAGGTGGTTGGTCAAATACCATGTACCACCTATCCCAAAAATCTTATTTCATCCCCCTATGAACACACCAGTGTATAGGAAATCATTTTTTTCTAACTTTTAGGGAATTGCTAGTATTAGGATCGGTGAAAAGGGCACATATGTCATGTTTTTCTATGCCTTTTATTTTCACATCCTCATAGGATAAACCATCAACATAAAATGTATAACACCTATCCCTCCATGAACCCCATTTTTGTCACCTCTTGAGACACCTCATTTGCACTATTGGATATTTTTTCTAATGTAGTGGCAAGGGTAGAGTGATGCTGAAGACCGAAAGCCTTCAACCTATTGAGCAATATATTAATTTGTGCACTATTTTGGTTAAGGCATTGCACAAGGTCTTGTGATGCATCTACATGACCTAACAACACATGTGGAGGGTGTACAAGTGGTGATGGTTGTGGAGGAGGATAATTTTGTGGAGGGCTTATGGGTGGAGATTGTAGTTGAGGGTTTATGGGTGGTGAGGGTTGTTGAGGGTTTACAGGTGGCGATGATGGTGCTTCTACAGGGGGTGGTCTTTCATTTCATTTTTGTCCTTTTACGTTGTTTGATGAATCTGGAATGAAATTAATAAAAAAAAACAAAAAATCAATAAAATAACCTAATTTGATTACAATTGCAAAAAATTACAACAAAAAAAACAAAAATAAACAAACTTACCTTTGTTACAGGGTGCCATTGGTTGAAAATCTTGATTAAATCATGTTTTGTGCAAAACACGATCGGGTTTCACTATTTTTTAACCTCCTCCACACTTTTTCTCTAGGGTTTAGGTGTTAAAAAATGGCCTAAGCCGCGAGCTGTTCTTTTTTTGTTATGTTTCTCATAACCCGATCGGGTTATGAGAAATATCTCATAACCCGATCGGGTTATGAGAAATTTCTCATAACCTGATCTGGTTATGAGAAATTATTCATAACCCGATTGGGTTTTGAGGTGCTCACAATTTTTTATAATAGATCCTAGGCTTCGTTTACCAAGCCTAGAACGATTTCAAATTTTCAATAACCCGATTAGGTTATTGAAAATTTGAAATTTTTTTAAAGGTGTGTCCACTTTTTGGGTCAACAACTTGGTGCACACACCCTATATTATTTTTAAGAGAGAAATCCAATTGTGGCTTGCAGGACTTATTCTTATATCTTCCCTTATTTATTGAAATCTTGATTTGCCCTGGACTCAGCTGGCCAATTCTGCACCTTCTTTTTGATATTAATCTAGAGCTTTCATTCACCCTGGGCTTATTAGCCCCATCTAAAGATTTCTTTTTGAGTCAATCACTATACCACAATCTCTAAGATTCTTAAGAAGTTCCATATTTGGGACCTAGTAAATATAATATTTTTGTTAGCACTTGTAGTGCTTTTTAGTTTCAAATAAAAAAACCACAAAAACAAGTTCATCTCTATTTTGAAATTGTGAACGGTCTTTTCTACCTTAGTTATTACTGACTCATTTTGATTTCCTATCTCTGAAAAAGATCCATAGAATGGGTCTATGATTTTTATGATTCCCTCATCCCCCAAAAAATCCTTTCTTGTTCCATATTCCATTTAGGATCCCTATCCAGTTTTGTGTGATCCTGCATCGATCATAAGGTCATTTGAAAGAAATCTTGAGGGTGATCTAACTCCAACCAGGTGTGATCATATGAGATAAGTTGTACCCATGAACCAGATTTAGATATAATATTGAGTGAGCATGGAAGTTCTTTGTCAAGATTCATGAGTAAACATAACTAAGGGTTTGCTGATGTCTACAAATAATGGTGTTTGAGTTAACTGTCTAGTTTTATTGCAAAAAATTGAAGAATTAATGCCAATCTATATTCCATAGGGAGATAGTTTAGAGTTATCCACATAGGGATAAATTTTATGGCATGATTCCTTCTATTAAAATTTGGGCACTGTTGATGTGTGTTTTATGACCCACTAAACAGTAGAGCAAAACACTGAGGTATCTTATCCTCTCTTGATCAAAGTTTTTTATATGATAAGATTGTGAGAAGATCATATAGGTCACTCCAAGGTTCTTTTCATGTCAGGTCTTGACCATTGATAAGCTCGGTGGTAAATGTGATTTACTGAATATCACAAGGGGCCTTATGTTTTCAGTCTTGAAAGATTTGAAATGAAACACTTTTTGGGGAATTTTTAGAATATGCGGAAAGAAAAAGGAAGTAGGGTTCAGAAATTTTAATCTAATCCTAAGGGAAATGATAGCAATGGTCAATACTTCAGTGGAAAAATTCCCAATAACCAGGTTCTGCTTCGCCAAGTTATACTACAACTACATGAGAACCAGTGCAATATTCAAGGTTTATGCAGAGGATTTTCATACCACTATGGACACCATCATGAAGAACAATGTACGCAAATGATAGAAGTTAGGCACATGCATGAATAAGGTTTAGGCTAACTTTGCACAATAATTTACAATTAGTAAAACGTCAAAAGTATGAACCAGAGAAACTCATCAAAACACCATCATATTTATCATTGCAATCACAACACTTCATCTAACATTATCCAAATAATCTAAACTAAATGAGGGAGTTATGAAACAAAGCAAGCACTAAAACACATCAAGTATTCACCATGAAACTAACAATGAAAACTTTATTGTCTCAGTAGATCTTTAGCAACAATCTCAAAATTCGGTCCTTACAAATGAGAAGTGAGGCCTTTATATAAGTCCTTGAATACAATGAGCAGCCCAAATCAAACAATAACCAATGGCCTAGATCACACCACATCAGCCCTAATGAGGGTTAGGGAAAAGAAGAAGGAATATACCTTAATGCAAAAGGAATCCACTACCATAATGGACAATAAGTGCCAATTATCCATGCATGCTCAGAAAGAAAGTGGGGTGCATTAAATGACCACTAATCGTGCCCACTATGCATTAAATGCATCTCCACCATGGAATCTACCTTTGACCACTCTACCTGAATGCCTAGAATCTTCCCAATACTGCTTATAACTCATCTATATTGACACTTGTTGTTGATTCCTGCTTGAATTCCGAAGCTACCATAGCTCGTTCAGATTTCTTCAATCTATGCTCCCATTCTAGAAACAAATCCTGAGTAGTGTGCATATCATTCGAGAATGTGGAAAAGTTCTCAAAATCATCCCTGATGAAGAAATTCAATCTAAAGAATTCCTCCAATTTACTCTTCAGGTTGTCTATAGTTATCTCCTTTTCATACAACCTTTTTGATACCAGTTATGCGATAGTATTGGAGATTTCTTTCATGATGTTCTCCACTATTCCCTTCAATCGAGAAGATTCCTCAATAAAATGCCCAAAAAATTCTTTGGCCATGAGCACTGCTCCATACCATCAGGTGAAATCATATGCTTCTCCTTCTTTAACAATCCCATGGTCAATCAGCACCTGCCTGGGCATCTCCATCAACTCCTGCCATTCCATGATCATCTCATCCTGATAGATATGCTCATCCTCCCACGATTACTCCATGCACTAAATCTGGGAAAGAATGGCCAATGCCTTGTTTTAAACTCATACCAAGTCTTCAGCATTCTTGTGGGATTCATTTTGGATTCCTTTGATTCAAGCCTCCGCTCCTTGATAATTTCTCCTAATTCTATCTATACTCTCTACTAACTCAGTTAGAACAATCGCCAGAGGGACGAAAGATGGACCTTCTTCCCTTACTAGATGAGGTAGACTACTGATGTAGTCACATAATGCTCTGATCTCTCCTTTCTTCCTCTAATACTTCTCTTCTAATCACCTGATCTTGTTCTTGACTGCCTGTGTAGAATCATCAAGTTCCTCCAATACCTACTCTCGGGAGGCATGACCTAAGTCAAACTCAGCCACATTATATTCATCTGGAGCTATTTGATCCTTTGCTTTATCCACAACCAGTATTTCAAGTTGAAGGGTTCTTGACCTAGAATCATCTCTAACAATCTTTGCAAACCTCTTAGCCTTTCCTTTCTCATGTGATTGGTTGACCCTGTTCATAATTTCCTACAATTTGAAAGTCAGGTCAACATCCCTTTCCTGACTTCTTTGGAGCCTCTGCCTCACCCATTCTAGAATGGCAGCTCCTTGATCCTTCTGAACTACCATATGCTTCTGTTCTTGCACCGCTCTTGTATCAATTTCCTCAGCTCCAGGACTTTCTGCCATCACCTCTAGGGCTGGTGTCTCTATCGTGGGAATCTCATCTTCAGCTATGGGAATCTCTTCCTCTATTATCCTTCTGAATAAAACCCCAAGAATTTCCTTAGTGGTAACATCTTGTTCTTTACTTTTTGCTTGTGCAAACCCCTCATTGGTGTTAATACTCAATCTGTCCTGAACTAACCTCATCACGTGTTTTTCTCCTTCCTCAGCTCTCCTCCTACTTGCTTCTACTTCTTGTCTAGAAAAGGTTCCTGTCTCCTGCACACTTGTAGTCCGGCTAGGTGAGGATGGAATCTTCTCAAATCTTGGTCTCTTCTATGGTGGTTCTTCAAAATGGAGATCCAACCTCCTCTTTGTGTGTGTTTCCTGAGTAATACTCCTTTCTTTTCTATGCTCTGCACTCCTTGACACAGTTACTCCTTCTTCAATCCTTTCTCCTGATGTTTGCTTTGGTCTTTCATCCCATAGTGTTTGATTCCCTAATAACTCATAGGTCTAGTCCTCCTTTGGTACACTCATTCTACCAAGTTGTCACAAAATCCACCACCTTGTGAAGTCCACGACTGGTTTTTCCAAAACATCAAGATCTGAAATCTCCTTTCTTTGCCAGCCATAGGGATGAGTAACCCTTTATTTTTCTGGATCATACCCTTTTTGAAGAACATTTGGATCTTCCTTCATCTGATCAGGCACGTGAAATATTTTGTGAGCTCTAATGATGTTCGGGGGCAATCTAGAGTGCATTCTTTTCCTAATCTCATTTTCATTTGTAGCATTGGCCCAAAAATCTTCAAGGTGCATCTTACACTGATACCTTGCTCCTGCCATTGACTTGATTTTGTTATAGGGATCAAAATTTGGTCTTCCTAAGTAGAATGGTAGATGGAAGAAATGTAACTCATCCTGGGATCTCTCAGCGGCTTTTAGACACAGGCACATTTCAGCTTTATCTTCTCCTACGGAAATTGGGAAATCCATTCCCAACTTATTCTTTCCTTTCTAAATCCTGTCGTACATAGTACATTTCCAAGTAAGTTTCAACAGAACCATCTTGTCAATAGGATATCTTGGAAGCTTGTATGGTTGTGCCAAAAATCCTTGCACTCTAATATAGGAGAAAGTGGGAAACTGGATAAACCAGGCTCCGTATTCCTCCACTAGCTTCATTGATCCTTCAGATAATCTCATGTGTAATTTCTTCTGTAGATTTCTCACAATTCACATTGCAAAGGCATCATTGACCTATACATAATCATCTATGGCCTGCAAATGCAACTAAGGGTAACACTCATGAAATTTCAACGGTGAAGTGCCACTTTCGATTGCTCCCTTACACTACAATCCCTCATATCTTGTATTCCATGCCAAAATCTATATGACATAGGAGCTCATATAAAACTTCTGTGATTGCTCGAGGTTTGCCAACTATTCACTGAGGTTGTCACTGATCATTCCAGCCCAGTCCATGTGATTGTTCTCTTCAACTACTTTCTTGACAAAGTACCACATCCATGACTCGAACATATAGGAGTGCGACATGCAAAAGATTCTACTCAGCATCATGATAAGTCATTGTATTCCCTTTGGAAATCCAACCAAACCAACTCCTTCAATAATTTTCAATGATGGGATCTATTCTTTCTCAACCACTTATCATTTATGATATTTTCACAGTATTGAATTCCTGTAGAAAAACTCTGTGCCTACTCCTTCGTCTTCAATACCTATTTCCTAGAAGAAGGGATTCTGAACGCCTCCATGATTGCGGGTGGAGAAAGGTCTGCAATGATGTTTCCATCAGAATCTTTGATCGTTCTATCTCTTAAATTGAAGTTTCAGGTGCATTCTATAATCAACTTAGATTGTTGAAAAGCTGGAGCAAAGCCAGCTGCAGCCACGATTCCACTATTCACAATTTGGGTGGCCAAATTGGTCAATTGAAGATCTTTATACCCAAACATCCTTCTGTGAAAATCCATCATGTCCATGCCTCCGAGGTTAGTGTCTCCAATCTCTGCCCACTTCAAAACAATCTTGGATTCTAGGAAAAAACTCCTCTGTTCATTCTTTATCAACTGCTTCCTCATCATGCTCGCCCCTCTTGACTCCACCATTCCTGGAAAACAAAAATCAAAACAAACATAAGAATTGTGTAGGAGAATGAAAAAGAAGACCAAATTCTTAAGAAGGAGGAAATTATGAAAATATGACAAATTCTTCATCTTTTTCTTTCAAAAGTTAAATTTCTCTCTTCTCCATGAAATCACGTTTCTCCATCAACTTACTAAAAAAAATCCTTTGAAACTTTTAATCTTTAATTCTTCATGCCTTTCAAAAATAATGAATTTCTTCCTGCTTGGAAATTTCTTTCTCCTCAAGAATCTTGCTCAACTTTCAAGAAAAACTTCACTCGAATCCTCTTGATTCATCAATATCTCACATCAACCTGTTTTCTCAAACTTTGTGTGATGACAAAATGAGAGAGAGTCTTCATATATAAATTAAAAACCTTGAAAATCTGCTTTAAAAATCGGGAGCTAATTTTAGGAAACTGCTAATTTAGATGAAGATTCTTTCCCATAAGCGCCACTTGTCTCTGCTTTTCTCCATTTTTGAAAAAACTTCCAATCTGAGCGCTTTACTTCATGATGAAGTTTCTATTTTATCCATCCTTTTTATTTTTTTGATTTTAAATATTGAAAAACAATAAATTTCAATATTTAATCTTTTAAAATCAATTAAAAAAAGTGATTTAATTCTACTTTTAATCTCCCCAATTTCATAATTATCTTGTCCCTTTTTCAATTTATAATTAAATATAGATAAAAATCAATATTTAATTAATAATTTCTCATCTTTATCACTTTTTTTATTTTTTGAAGGTTTTTTAATTAAATATTAAATAAGAATTTAATATTTAATTAATATTACATTCAAATTAAAAAAAACTCCTTCTGTTTCCAATTTCCATCTTTTTTCAAAATCTTGAGTTTTTTTCCAAATTTCTAAATTTTTTGGATTTTTTGATTTTAACCATGTTCGAAGTTTTGTCATTTTCCAGAATTTTCCAAAATTTTGGATTTTTAACTTTTCAACGATTTCAATTTTTCAAGATTTTCTGAAATTCCCCCCTTTTCCAAAACTTCAGAATTCTCCAAGATTTCAAAATTTGGAATTTCTTCATTTTCCCATTTCCACGACTTGGGATTTTTTGAATCTCCCCATTTCCATGACTTTGGAAATTTTCACGTTTTCAAATTTGTTTGAGGATTTGAGATTTTTTATATTTTCCAAATTTTGGGACTTCTCCGAGGCATCAAGAAATTTTGGAAAATTTTTAAAGCTTTCAACTTTTCAGAGAATTTCCATTTTTTTGAATTTCCAAGACTGTTGAAACTTTTCATGTTTTCGATTTTTCTTCAGTTTTTAAACTTTTCAGAAATTTGAGTTTTTTTGTTCAACCACCATTTTTCTTGCAATCCCGAGGTGAATGAAAGATTCCACATTTTCAAATTTGGAAATTGATGAATTTTCAACTTATTCCAACATTTCTCGATTTTAAGGACATCACGCCCAAGGATGAGCGTGGACGCATTTTTTGGGTGAGTGGAGGATTCTTCCTTTGTTTGGAATATTCCCTTATTCTTATAAAATTGCATTTGGGAGAATATTGTAGGCGTTTTTAAAACTACACGGTGGATTTTCCTTATACGAAGGATTTTCCTTCACTCCATGAGTTCCAAGAAATTGCGCTTCGTATTCATCGGGTGGCATTTTTGGGAAGTAAAGGATTTTCCTTCACTTCCTTGATTCTCTGACTTGGGAGAAAGTGTGCTCCTCACTTTGCATGGGTGGGGTTTTGCATTGGTCTTGGATCTTCTTCAGAGTTGACCATCCTTAGGATCCGTTGAATTGCGCTCCACATTCATGGGAGCAGGATTTGTCATTAGCCATGGATTTTTAGAAATTTCCTAATATCCCTCATTCCTCGACTTTCACAAAACTGCACTCTGGGTGCCTTTATTGGGAGTTCCTTAAATTTGGTGAAAACATGCCATGGAGTGGGCATTGATGAATCAGCTCCTTATTACTTGTGCATGCTCAGGCATTGAGATGAAACTTCCTTCTCCATGGCATTTTGGCTAGTTGATGGGAGTGGGGATCAACCTCATATTCTTTCCATTCAGTCTGCCTTTGCAAATAGACTTCTCTCTCAAAATTTTTTTGGTTCATTTCCATCAAGGTGCTCAACTGGTTCTTGTTTATATGACTACTGAAGAACATTTCCCACATTCTCCTTATCATCCGCATTCATGTCAGTTGTTTGTGCTTTTTTATTCATGCGATGAAGGAGAACTAGGACATGCGCAATTCGAATGTGCATCGGTGTGTTTCCTGCTAGCGTACCCTACTATCAACATTTTGAGAGGTCCCTATTTCCTTTTCAAAATCTCAATTTATGTTCAATAACACCTTTAATTGTATTTGTGATGTTCTTGATGTAGCTTCAATGTTAAGATGCTTGGAAAATGTGGGTCATAGCAAATTAATACAACCAATCAACTAGAGTATTGTGGAAAACTAGCAAGGAGAAGAATCACATGGTAAAGCCAAATAAGGTCTAGAATGTGATATAACTGAACAACATTCATATTTCCAAATAATATCGCAAGTATTCATACCAGAGATTCAAAATCAATTTTTTATCTAGTACTGAAACCATGATACCACAAATAGCGATTGGGTCATTTTTATTCAATGATTAATAGTTCTCTTAGCTCAGTTTCTTTGTACATTGACAATGACTTTTGGTGTTTAGCATGAGTTTTATTGTTTTTTTCTCGTGTTGTCTTTGGTGTGAGAGAAGGGAAGAAGATGCATCCTTTCCAAGAAAATCATTGCAGTGTTAATCTATATTACTAGTGGGATTCAATGTCCCTGTTTCATTCTTTCAGTGCTCTTTGAGAGCTTCCATGGTACACCATCTATCATCAATGCTTCCTTTCCCAAGCAGAGTATGTGTTGAGCACATTCAACGTTGCCTGTGGAATTCCCCATCATTTGTAATTTATCTTACTAATGCCATTTCATGTTGGAGTGCTATTCAGGGCTATTGGTGGATGTTATCGCTTTAGATTCCTTTTTCCATGTATTGCATAACGTGATGAAATTTGATCATGTTGATACAACTTGCATTTTTTACAATCTTGAATACCTTCAAGCCTTCATCCCATGTATTGATAAAGTTACAACCTTCCTTCAAATTACTACCTATAAATATTTGAAATCTTAGAGGCTTCCTTTAAAGAATTTAACTCTGAGACCCAAAATCAAGGAGCAACTAAAGAATCTTGCGGACTGAGGAACAACACTACAGGGGACTTAGCCACAAGATACCACTTGAAACACAAGGAACTTAGGAGACTATACTAAGAGCCACTAAGACAGAGTGAAAACAAAAAGGGGGCAAGCAAAAAAAAGACAAGGGGGTCCTATTGGAAATGGGCGAGGTGTGAAAATATCACAACATCTGGCGAATCCACAGGTGAAATGTTGAAAACATTTCTTGGATAAGAATTCAATCTGAATTCAGAATCTTTGGTTGATCAATATTACATCATCATACAGAAAGAAAATGAACTTGAAAGGGGAGGAGAATCATATATTGGATCAAGACACCCTCAGTATGTAATTGCCTATGTGTGTGCAAATGCATTAATTCCCGCTTGACAAGACAATTTGGGAACGTCAAGATTAGTATTGACAAGTTATACATTCCTCTTGACTTTAAAAGCATCCTAGACATTGCCTCACTACCAGTTAGGCATCCATAGCCCCGATGAGGTTGTCACTGTAATCCCATAGAGATTTCTCTACTTCCGGTGAATTATTCTTTTGGACACCTGAAGAGATGTGCGCATATCCCCAGAGCCAATCCTTTGATCTTTTACCTCGATTTTCTTTTCTTTTCTCTTTCTTTTGATATTTCATTTCTTTCCCTTCTTATTCACTCATGAGTAGTGAAGCCCACTATGGGTTAGGGAATTACAGTGGCATTGAAGCAAGACTTTAAAGTTTTCACAAGCCATAACCTCCCTCAAAGAACCTTCAATGTCTTAGAGCAATTGATTAGGTGTAAGATATATAACAATCTTAGAGTTCAAATATCATGATACAATATATGATTAACCTTCCGAGTTAAGTTCACATTCCAGCTCATGACAAACATAAGATAGACAACCTTAGCTTCTGAGGATCTCCATAAACGGTTATTCAGGAAATGAAATAAACAAGACTTAGTGGGACCTTCAGATGAAGTTTGGGAAAAACCCAACGCCTTCTCGCAAATGAGGACACCCAAACCTTTAGGGTGCTTGGAAAAACCAAAACTGGAAACCAAAAACAAGGGAAAGAAAACCAAAATTGCCTAAGTAAAAAAACTTAGGGGAAACAAACCCTAAACTAACAAAAAACAACCTAGACTACGGGAAAGCCAAAATCCCACAAAGGGAAGAAAACCAATAGGAAAGAAATGATAGGGGAAACAAAACAAAAAACCCCCCTAAACTACAAAAGAAGATAGAACATGAAAGAAGAAAAATGATGAAACCAAAATGAAGAACACAAGGGAAAAATAGACTAGCTATGTACAAGGCTTCTTGAAGGAAACCTAGGGTTGGAAATAATGTTTGAGGAATTGTCCATTGACAGGCAATGAGACTTCCTCTCCTCTAAGAGTCTTCAACTTAAATGCATTATCTCCAAGTATTTTAGAAATTTGATAAGGGCCCTTCCACAAATTGTCAAACTTATCATGATCACCTCTCTTCTCATGGGCCTTGTCCCAACAGAGAACCAAATCTGAAATCTGAAACTCCTTGACCTTAGCCATTCTGTCGAACCATCTTTTGAATACTCCCTTATACTTTGCAAACTTTTCCAATGCTTGACCTCTTCTCTCTTCTAAATGCAGTAATTGAGTCAGACGTGTCTATACTTTATCTTCTCCTTCCATGTACTCTTGCATAAATTGTAATGTCAATTTCCTCAGTTGAATTGGAAAGACTGGATCCTGCCCATAAACAACTAATAGGGAGACGTCCCTATAGAGCTCTTAATTCTGATTTTGTCTGCCCAAAGGGCGAATCTTAATTTTGTGTGCCAATCCTTTGGATTCCTGTCTAGTAACCTCTTGATGGCGCTTAGCAAATTCTTATTCATTGATTCGGCCAATCCATTTCCTTGTGGGTATTAGTTTGATGAAAACTTTAATTTTATCCCATAGTCAAATGCCTAGTTAGAAAACTTCAAAGATGTAAACCTGGAACCATTGTCGCACACCAAGGCGTGTGGACATCCAAACTTAGTGATGATGTTCTCTTCAAGGAGCTTGATGACCACATCAGTTGTGCATTATTTAAGAACATGGGCCTCTGACCACCATGTGCAATAATTTGTAATGGTTAGGATATACTTGTGTTGTCCTGAAGAAGGTGGATTAATAGGACCAATAAAATCTAACCCCCATTTAGAAAAAAATTTCACTTCAATAATAGGTTGTAATGACATGGCATGATTCCTTTCACGCATAGTAGCTACTTGACATGTGTGATAGGTTTTCACATGTTCATGGGAATCCTTGAATAACATGGGCCAATAATATCCCACCCTTGAGATTTGATGGGCTATAGCCAAACTGCTTCCATGACTTGTCCTATGCTTACTGTGGAAGTGCTCAATAATTTGACCTGCTTCTTCCCTATCGACACATCTCAGATAGATTCCATTGTGATTTTTCCTATACAAGACAACTCCTTGAAGCATAAAATGTTGACTTTTCATTCTTAATGCTCTCTTTTGTATTGTATTCAAGTGCGAAGGGGACTTATGATTCAATAGGTAGTAGACAATGTCATCATACCATTCATCCGGAGATACTTCTTCTAACACATATACATGTTGTACCAATCCAGGTCTAGTCGCATCAATTATTTGTGTCAGAGCTTTCCCATTTACTCGTTTCATCGGTTGTATTTCCATGTCATACTCTTGAATGATGGCCATCCATTTTCCTCTTCTTTCCCCTAGCTCATTCTGCATTAACAAGGTTTTTACTGCGGCATCGGGGAATATTGTGTACACTTTGCTTCTCAAAATGTAATGTCTAAATTTCTTTATCGCCTTCACCAAAGCATAGGCTTGTTTTTCAATGTTTGGGTATCTCAATTCTGCATCCTTCAGTGGCGAACTCATGAATGCAATAGGATGCTCATCTTTCTCTTCCGATCTTTGAGTGAGGATAGCCGCACATGTGTGTTCTAAAGAAAAGGAATATATGTAGAATGGTTTGGTGTAATCTGGGCTAACCAAGACAGGAGAATCCACAATATCCTTTTTGATTTCTTCAAATGATCTCTTTTATGTTGATGTCCAATCTATTTTTGCGCCCTTTTTCAACATATCATTCAGTGGTTTGACTATCTTGGCAAATTTGGTAATGAACTTCCTGACGAAGTTGATTTTCCCAAAGAATGACTTCAATTGTTTCTGGCTAGCTGGTAGGCCAATCTTGGAGATGGATTCAATGCACTTAGGATCGATTGAGATCTCGCATTCAAAGATCACATGACCTAATAGTTTTCCTTCGGTGATAGTGAACATGCATTTCTTTGGATTCAATGATATCCCATATCTTCTACATCTTTGAAAAATTCTTTGCAAATCATTTATGTGATTTTCTCTATGTTTGGAAAACATAGTGAGATCATCCATGTATATAATGATGCATTTCCCAACCAAATCTTTGAAGGTGTAGTCCATGGCCCTTTGGAAGGTGGCTCCAACATTGATCAAACGAAATGGCATTCTTTTGTAAGCAAATGTGACCCACTTTGTGATAAATGCAGTTTTCAATCTATCTTCTTCCTCCACCATTACTTGGTTATATCTAGAATAGCTATCTAAAAATGACATCATCTAAGGCCCATGCACAACTTGTATTACTTCATCTAATGATGGCATCGGATAATTGTCTTTCTCTGAAGCTCTATTAAGATTTTGGAAATCCACGCATAATCTTATTTCTCCATTTTTTTTCTAACAGGAACCAGGTTGGTGACCCATGTTGAGTGTCTAACTAGAAAGATAATCCCTTCTGAAAGTAGCTTCCTGACATCTTGCTGGATCAATGGTTCCAACATCGGGTTTATCAGCCTCAGTCTCTGTCAGAATGGTTTACTACCAGGATTGAGTGGGATTGTATGTGTGATGAGGGACATATCATATGTCTTCAAATCTTCATATCCCCATGCAATTACATCTGGAAATTCCTTCATCAAATTCAAGATGCCCTCTCTCTCTTCTGGAGTACAGACTTTCCCAATAAAAACATTCTTGACATCTTCCTTTGTTCCTATATTTACCTTTTCACATTCACCTCCATCAAATGTCTGGTACTTGAGGGCACTCAATCGGTCAGAATAAAAACTTCTTTCCAACTCTATCATTCCCTTAGGAATGGTTTTTGTCCTTAAATTCATGATTTCATCAATTTCAAACTAGGCTTGTTGTTGTTCTCCTTCATCAATAACTTGTGCTTCAAATACCCTCAAACTCGTCAGAAAATTGAGGATATGCTTATCATCTTCAAACACCTGGAAATTTGTAACATTGTCAGGGACTGAGGGTGCTGATGTTAGCTCAACTATGAATTTATTAACACATTCCATGGCCAATGGTTCCAAAAAATTTTTAGATTGGGCTAGTTAGTTTGGCACCAGATTATTTTCTCTACCTATCCTTTTAATGTTGAAAGCGTCAAAGATTTCAATTAAATCCCAAACTCTATTGCGGTAGCGACCCATCCTTTTGTCATGACATGCATATTGCTTCTAAACTTGTCTGACTACTATGTCTGAGTCTCCATGTGCATGAAGGATCCTAGTGCCCTTTTGAATAGCAAGTAGCAATCCAATAACTAATGATTCATACTCAACGACATTGTTTGTGCATGGGAACTGTAATCTATGTGCCACTAAATAAGTTTCTCCATTCAGACTGACCAACTCAATGCCTGCTCCATTTCCTTTCTTCAACTTGGATCCATCAAATGATAGTGTCCATGCTTGATCATCATTTTGTGTGTGGGAGGATTCAGATCCTGGTTTGTCTATTTCTTCATCATGGTTTCCTTGGAAACTTTGGTTTTTATCTTGTCCAATTTCTTACTAATGTGGCTCCGTCACATGCGGTGAATTTTCAACATTGGTGATCTCGTCAACATTTCTAATCATTGACACTTGGGGAACCATTTTTGACACTTGGGAAACTACGGCTTTACACATTGTGCTTGAAATTTTTGAGTGGAAAGCATTTTGAATTTTGCACCAATTGGGTAACAATAGGTTTTGGATGCAAGCATCTTTGCCCAATTTGACTTCTTGCTTCACAATCCTTAGGACAAAGTTCTTAAAATTTTCAAACATCCCATTATTCAAAGTTAGCTTTGGATCATTATCAATAGGGGCTTCAGTGAACTTGGGGATCACGTCTAGACATCCTCCTTGATTATAACCTTGTAACATCAAAATTTCTCCAGTTTTGGGCACATATGATCCCAAAGTTGTTTCCATGAATAAAAACTCATTGTCTCCACTGTATTCAGTTATTAGTAGTCGGAGCCTAGGTGTACTTTCTATTATGATCTTATTTGGGATTCCTCTCCATGGTAGCCACATATGATAAAAGTTAGTAGCTATGTATCCATTCAATTTCCATGCCCAATCCCTACTTAAGAGCATATCATATCCTTCTAGAATGTCCACGATGGATATATCAATACAACTTTGAATTCTTGGATCTGAATCAAGTTGCATATGAATTTTATTCAATTCTCCCACAATCGAGACTTTGGTTTTATCTAGCCGTGTCACTTTCTTGTCTGTCTGTAGTGGGATCAATCCCAATTTTCTACATATTTCCAGGGGCATTACGTTACTAGATGCACTAGAATCTATCAAGCAGTTATGTAACATTTTCCCAAATATTTGAACTGACATGAGGAACGGGGCAGGCTCCTCTTTTCCTTGATATAAAAATTATAGGCTTTTTTTCTCTTGGATTAAATTCTTCATTCTTTGTACTGTGCAAAGTATCATCTCTATTATGATTTGTCCTCTATTCTTTTGGAGCATCTGTATTTCCATTTACCTCTTTTCCCTTAGCTGCAGGGTCACTTTTTGATATGACTCCATCTGACATGACCCTTCGGTCATCGGGAAATTCTGTACCATTCTAATGAAGCTTGGAGGAATTTCGTGTACATCAGATGCATTTGGTTGTACATCCTCAACAACATTGGTATTCTACACAAAACCAGATTGAGGGTTGTTGGGGTTGGTCCTAGGTGGATGTGACACACCTTGGGAAACATTTTTGGGAATGACATTGTTCAGACTTCCCAATAAGGTTTCTCTAACTTCTGGGATTTTTATCAATTCATATAATGGCAGACTAAGTTTTATATTCTTGAATTCTTCTAGCACGAAAGAGCTTAGCCTCTTGAATTCCTCACTGGGAAGATTTTATTTCTATTTCGTTTCTCCAAGATGAGTAGTAGATTGTGTAGTAAGTTGTCCTCTTTCATTTTGTGGATCATTCATTGCTGTTAGTTGCCTTCTTTCACCTTGTGAACTAGCGGATGGCCGATACTCTGGTGAGTCTCTTAGAGGACTCAATACATTACTCACACTAGGATGCGGAGGTGTGGAAAAATTGTTCTGAAGAGTTGATGTTGTCATGGGCTCATTATTTCTATAATTCCTCTGATATGTTTTCAGACCTACATTTCTAGAAGTCTGTTGAAATGCCTGAACTTCACTCACTCCCTCCACTAGGACAATGTTGTATAATGGAGGGAAGGAAAACCCATCCCTATGCAATGGTTCATTCAGGAATACATGTGGAGGCTGATTTCTTGGTGGAACTTAATACATGGGCACCTCCATAGGACCATTGGCTGATGCTGGTGGGAATCTCTGATTATCCTGCACTGACATGTAATCTTGTACATTAGGCAGAGGAAATGTGAAATCATCAAAGAACAACACTTGGTCGTACCTCGGCGAGGGGACCAATTCATACCCCATGGGCGGAGGATTTTCAGGTGCAGTAGCATTTCTTACTTCTCCTTTGAAAATGTTGGCAGCCCTCTGAAATTCTTGGCATTGTAACTCAAAATGGTTATTTGTCTCATGCAATCAACACCATTCGAACAACGCTACTTCGGCTAGAAAAACTTTATCTATCGGTCATCTTTTAGCAGATGGTGGATTGTCCAATGGCGAGGGTATACCACCATTATTTTTATTTATGTTCCATGATCTTCTCTGGTGTCCTTGATTGTTATTACGATACCCATAATTATTCTCTTGATAATTTTGATTATTGTTTCGATATCCTGAATGATTATCATGGTGTCCCTCATTATATCCTTGAGGATTCTCTTGGTGAGCTGGAGGATTCCCTTGATATCCTCGCTTGTTACCTTGATGTGACTGGTAATTTCTTTGTTGATTCTGTAATTGATTATTTTGATTTCTGAGGTAGGTGACCTCAGTGGATAACTTCTTTACTTGCTCTATTAGATCCCTCATCTCTTCTCTTTCTCCTTGAGTCTTTGTTGTAGTTGTCATGTTCTGGAGATATATAGGTTGTGCTGGCATTACCTAAGACATAGGGACCCCTGGATGTAGCACTAACTGATTGGAAGGAATAGGAACATGATTAAGAGTAGGCATGTGGTTCATTGTTCCTTGATTCAAAGCATTAGGATTTCCAAAGAAATTTGGCACTCTAGTAGCCGTTGCTGGTGACTATAAACTTACTCTCTCACCCTCTGCATAAGCTTGGATCAAATTAGTGGGAGGCGGATGAGTCTTCTAGAAAAACATGGAGGTGAAGCAATCCAGAGCTGCATAGTAAATAGACTGTGCTGCATCGTCACCCATGCGATAGGGATCATGCAATCTTGAATAAGCCCTTTGGAATCTATTACTAAAGGCACCAATTGACTCACGTTCTTGCCTTATTATCTCAATGAATTGTCTATGCAAATCTGTGGGAGTGATTGGCAATCTAAACTTCCCGAGGAAAGCATCCTTCAATTCTTGCCAAGTTGAGATTGAATTCGGAGGCAGTTTGATGTACCAGTAAAATGTTTCCTCCCCAAGTGAGTAGGGAAATAGCCTGCAAGAAACATCCTCTTCTTGAACATTTATGTTTTGAAGGGCATCTTCAAAAATCTTAATGTGCTCATCAGTAGTGCGGTTGACATCATTAACAAAGAAATTAGAAAAGAAATGCTCTAGATTCTTTGGCATATTATGATAAGTGAAAAATGTTGTGAGAGGCGATGTATTTTGAGGACGCCATGGTTGTTGTGCCATTGCTAGAACTTGTTGTTGAATGGCTATAGGAGAAAATACTTGTATGGGTATCTGAACTATTATTTGTTGAATTTGTGTAACTCCTTGATTTAATCCTTGTTGCACTTGATCAATTTCTTGCACTTGACATTGTGGAGGTGGAGTTTGAAATAGCCTCGTGAGATCGGCTACACTTTGTGATTTTTGGCTTGTAGATGCTTCTTTCTTGCCTTGCCTGGGATTTGGATCAAACTTTAATTCTTTTAATTCTTTTTCTCCTAGATTGGATCTTAAAATTCTCTGATGTACCTTAGGCAAAAATGAGTTAATGCGCTCCAATATGTGAAATCTCCTTAATTCCTTCTGACGGGTGCTGGGAACTGAGTGATTAATGCTCTTTGAATAGCTTCTTCAATCCTTTGAGCTTTCTCTTCTTCTTTGAATCTGAGATTTGGCTAAAGGATAGGTATGATGTCCCTATGTGGTAGTATCATCTTGATTCATGATGAATAGTCTTTTAACACTTATGTGAAGGCCCTCCTTCTAGCACCATTTTTTGTTGATGTGTGTGTTTTGACCCACCAAACAGTAGAACAAAACACCGAGGTACCTTATCCTCTCTTGATCAAAGTTCTGTATATGCTAATATTGTGAGAAGATCATATAGGTCACTCCAAGGTTCCTTTTGTGTTAGGTCTTGACCATGGATAAGCTCAGTGGTAAATGTGATTTGTTGAATATCACAAGGGGCCTTACGTTTTCAGTCTTGACAGATTTGCAATGAAACACTTTTTGGGGAATTTTTAGAATATGCAGAAAGCAAAAGGAAGTAGGGTTTAGAATTTCTATCTACTCCTAAGGGAAATGATAGCAATGGTCAATACTTCAGTGGACAGATTCCCAATAACCAGGTTCCGCTTTGCCAAGTTATACTACAACTACACAAGAACTGATGCAATCTTCAAGGTTTATGCAGAGGATTTTCATACCACTACGGACACCATCATGAAGAACAATGTACGCGAATGATAGAAGTTAAGCACGTGCATGAATGAGGTTCAGGATAAATTTTCACAATGATTTACAATCAGTAAAATGTCAAAAGTATGAACCAAAGGAACTCATCAAAACACCATCATATTTATCATTGCAATCACAACACTTCATCTAACATTATCCAACTAGTCTAAACTAAATGAGGGAATTATGAAACCAGGAAAGCACTAAAACACATCAAGTATTCACCATGAAACCAACAATGAAAACTTTATTTTCTTAGTATCTCTTTAGCAACAATCTCAAAATTTTCTCCTTACAAATGAGAAGTGAGGCCTTTATATAGGTCCTTGAATATAATGAGTGGCCTAGATCAAACAATAACCAATGGCCCAGATCGTGCCACATCAGACCTAATTAGGATTAGGGAAAAGAAGAAGGAATCTACCTTAATGAAAAAGGAATCCACTACCATAGTGGATAATAAGTGCCCATTATGCATGCATGCTTAGAAAGAAAGTGGGGTGCAATAAATGACCACTAATCGTGCCCACTATGCATTAAATGCATCTCCACCACGGAATATACTTTTCTTGAATGCCTAGAATATTCCAAATACTGCTTCTAACTCATCTATACTGACGCTTGATGCTGATTCCTACTTGAATTCCAAAGCTACCATAGCTTGTTCAGCTTTCTTCAAGCTGTCCTCCCATTTTGGCAACAAATCCTAAGCAGTGTGCATATCATGCAAGAAGGTGGAAAAGTTCTCAAAATCATCCCTAGTGAAGAAATTCAATCTAAATAATTCTTCAAATTTACTCTTCAGGTTGTCTATAGTTATCTCCTTTTCATACAACCTTTTTTTATACCAGTAATGTGACAATGTTGGAGATTTCTTGCTTGATGTTCTCAGCTATTCCCTTCAATTGAGAAGATTCCTCAATGAAATGCCCAAAAATTTCTTTGGTCACGAGCACTGCTCCATACCATAGGGTGAAATCATATGGTTCTCCTTCTTTAATGATCCCATGGTCAACTAGCACCTTCCTAGGTGTCTCCATCAACTCCTGCAATTCCATGATCATCTCATCCTGATAGATATGCTCATCCTCCCACAATTCCTCCATGCACTAAATCCAGGAAAGGATGGCCAATGCCCTATTGTACACTCATACCAAGTCTTCAGCATGCTTGTGGGCTTAATTTTGGATGCCTTCGATCCAAGCCTCCACTCCTTGAGAATTTCTCTTGATTCTATCTATACTATCTACTGCCTCAGTTGGAAAAATCGGCGGAGGGACAAAAGATGGACCTTCATCCCTTACTGGATGAGGCATACTACTGATGTAGTCACATAATGCTTTGATCTCTCCTTTCTTCCTCTGATACATCTCTTATAATCTCCTCATCTTGTTCTTGATCGCCTATGTAGAAGCATTAATTTCCTCCAATACCTGCTCTCGAGAAGCATGAACTAAATCAAACTCGGCCATGTTATATTCATCTGGAGAGATTTGATCCTTTTCTTTGTCCACAACCAGTATTGCAAGTTAAAGGGTTCTTGACCCAGAATCATCTCTAACAATCTTTGCAAACCTCTTAGCCTTTCCTTTCTCATGTGATTGGTTAACCTTGTTCATAATTTCCCACAATTTGAAAGTCAGGTCAACATCCTTTTCCTGACTTCTTTGGAGCCTCTGCCTCACTCATTCTGGAATGGCGGCTCCTTGATCCTTCTGAACTTCCATTTTCTTCTATTTCTGCACCGCTCTTGTATCAATTTTCTTAGCTCCAGGACTTTCTACCATCACCTCTGGGGATGGTGTCTCTATCATGTGAATCTCATCTTCAGCCATGGGAATCTCTTCCTCTATTATCCTTCTGAAGAAAACATAAATACTTTCCTCAGTTGTAAGATCCTATTCCTTAATTTTTTTTGGTGCAAACCCCTCATTGGAGTTAATGCTCAATCTGTCCTAAACTAACCTTGTCATGTGTTTCTCTCCTTACTCATCTCTCCTCCTACTTGCTTCTACTTCTTGTCTAGAAAAGGTGCCTATCTCCTGCACACTTGGAGTCCAGCTAGGTGAAGATGGCATCTTCTCAACTCTTGGTCTCTTCTGTGGTGGTTTTTCAATATGGAGATCCAACGTGCTCTTTGTGTGTGTTTCCTAAGCAATACTCCTTTCTTTTCTGTGCTCTGCACTCCCTGACACAGTTTCTCCTTCTTCAATCCTTTCTCCTAATGTTTTCTTTGGTCTTTCCTCCCGTAGTAGTTGATGCCCTAATAAATCATATGTCTAGTCCTCCTTCGGTACACTCATTCTACCAAGTTATTGCTCAATCCACCACATTGTGAAGTGCAAGACTGGTTTTGCAAAAACATCAAGATCTAAAATCTCCTTTCTTTGCCAGTCATAGGGATGAGTAACCCTTTCTTTTTCTGGATTATACCCTTTTTGAAGCACATTTGGATCTTCCTTCATTTGATCAGGCACGTGAAAGATTTTGTGAGCTTTGATTATTTAGGGGCATTCTGGAGCGCATTCTTTTCCTAATCTCATTTTACTCTATAGCATTGGCCCAAAAATCTTCAAGGTGTGTCCTATGCTGATACCTTGCTCCTGCCATCGACTTGATTTTGTTATAGGGATCAAAATCCAGTCTTCCTAAGTAGAATGGTAGATGAAAGAAATGTAACTCATCTTGGGATCTCTCAGCCGCCTTTAGACATGGGCACATTTCAGCTTTATCTTCTCCTATGGAAATTGGGAAATCCAATCCCAACTTCTTCTTTCCTTTCTGAATCTTTTCGTACACTATCAATTTCTGAGTAAGTTCCAATAGAACCATCTTGTCAGTAGGATATCTTGGAATCTTGTATGGTTGTGCCAAAAATCCTTGCACTTTGATATAGGAGAAAGTGGGAAACAAGATAAACCAGGCTCCGTATTCCTCAACTAGCTGCATTGCTACTTCATATAATCTCATGTGCAATTTCTTCTGCAGATTTATCACAATTTGCATTGCGAAGGCATCATTGACCTGTACATAATCATTTATGGCTTGCAAATGCAACTTAGGGTAACACTCATGAACTTTCAGCTGTAAATTGCCACTTCTGATTTCTCCCTTACACCACAATCCCTCATATCTTGTATTCCGTTCCAAGATGTATATGACATAGGAGCTCATATAAAACTTCTGTGATTGGTTGAGGTTCACCAACTATTCACTGAGGTTATCACTAATCATTCTAGCCCAGTCCATGTGATTGTGCTCTTCAACTACTTGCTCGATAAAGTACCACATCCATGACTCAAACAGATAGGAGTGGGACATGCCAAAGATTCTACTCAGCATCATGATCAAGTCGTTGTATTCCCTATGGAAATCCAACCAAACCAACTCCTTTGGAAATTTTAAATGATGGGATCTATTCTTTCTCAACCACTTATCATTTATGATATTTTCACAGTATTGAATTCCTATAGAAAAAACTCTATGTGCTTTCTCATTCGTCTTCAATACCAATTTCCTGGAAGAAGGGATTCTAAATGCATCCGTGATTACGGGTGGAGAAAGGTCTGCAATCATGTTTCCATCAGAATCTTTGATCGTTCTATCTCCTGAATTGAAGTGTTTGGCACATTCTATGATCAGCTCAGAATGTTGAAAAGCCGGAGCAAAGCCAACTGCAGCCACGATTCCACTATTCACAATTCAGGTGGCCAAATTGGTCAATTGATGATCTTTATACCCAAACATCCTTTTGTGAAACTCCGTCATATCCAGGTCTCTGAGGTTAGTGTCTCCAATCTCTGCCCACTTCAAAACAATCATGGATTTTGGGAAAAACTCCTCTATTTGTTCTTTATCAACTGCTTCCTCATCATGCTCGTCCCTCTTGGCTCCACCATTCCTGCAAAACAAAAATAAAAAAAAACATAAGAATTGTGCAGGAGAAGGAAAAAGAAGACCAAATTCTTAAGGAGGAAATTCTGAAAATTTGACAAATTCTTTACCTTTTTCTTTCAAAAGTTAAATTTCTCTCTTCTCCATGAAATCACGTTTCTCCATCAACTTACTAAAAAAAATCCTCTGAAACTTTTAATCTTGAATTCTTCATGCCTTTCAAAAATAATGAATTTCTTTCTGTTGGAAATTTCTTTCTCCTCAAGAATCTTGTTCAACTTTCGAGAAAAATTTCACTTGAATCCTCTTGATTCCTCAAAATCACTCATCAACCTGTTTTCTCAAACTTTATGTGATGACAAAATGAGAGAGAGTCTTCATATATAGACTAAAAACCCTGAAAAGGTGCTTTAAAAACTGGGAGCTAATTTTAGGAAACTGCTAATTTAGGCAAAAATTCTTTCCCATAAGCGCCACTTGCCTTTGCTTTTCTCCATTTTTGAAAAAACTTCCAATCTAAGCGCTTTACTTCATGATGAAGTTTCCATTTTATCCATCCTTTTGTTTTTTTGATTTTAAATATTAAAAAAAGAATAAATTTCAATATTTAATCTTTTAAAATCAATTCAAAAAAGTGATTTAATTCTACTTTTAATCTCCCCAATTTCATAATTATCTTGTCGCTTTTTAATTTATATTTAAATATAGATAAAAATCAATATTTAATTAATAATTTCTCATCTTTATCACTTTTTTGATTTTTTAAAGGTTTTTTAATTAAATATTAAATAAGAATTTAATATTTAATTAATATTACATTCAAATAAAAATAAAACTCCTTCTGTTTCCAATTTCCAACTTTTTTTGAAATCTTGAGTTTTTTCCAAATTTTCAAATATTTTGGATTTTTCAATTTTAACCATGTTCCAAGTTTTGTCATTTTCCAGAATTTTCCAAAATTTTGAATTTTTAACTTTTCCACGATATCATTTTTTCAAGATTTTCTAAAATTCTCCCCTTTTCTAAAATTTCAGAATTCTCCAAGATTTTAGAACTTTCAAAATTTGGAATTTTTTCATTTTCCCATTTCCACGACTTGGGATTTTTCGAATCTCCCCATTTCCACGACTTTGGAAACTTTCACATTTTCAAATTTGTTTGAGGATTCGAGATTTTTTATATTTTCCAAATTTTGGGAATTCTCTGAGGCTTCGAGAAATCTAGGAAATTTTTTAAAGTTTTCAACTTTTTTGAGAATTTCCATTTTTTTTGAATTTCCAAGGCTGTCGAAACTTTCCATGTTTTCGATTTTTCTCCAGTTTTTAAACTTTTTAGAAATTTGAGTTTTTTCTTTCAACCACTATTTTTCTTGTAATCCCAAGGTCAATGAAGGATTCCACATTTTCGAATTTGGAAATTGATAAATTTTCAACTTATTCCAACATTTCCCGATTTTAAGGAAATCACGCCTGAGGATGAGCGTGGACGCATTTTTTGGGTGAGTGGAGGATTCTTCCTTTGTTTGCAATATTCCCTTATTCTTATAAAATTGCATTCGAGAGAATATTGGGGGTGCATTTTAAACTACATGGCAGATTTTCCTTATACGAAGGATTTTCCTTCACTCCACGAGTTCCAAGAAATTGCACTCGATATTCATCGGGTGACATTTTGGGGAAGTAAAGGATTTTCCTTCACTTCCTTGATTCCCCGACTTGGGAGAAAGTGTGCTCCACACTTCATGTGGGCGGGGTTTTGCATTGGTCTTGGATTTTCTTCAGAGTTGACCAGCCTCAGGATCCGTTGAATTACGATCCACAGGATTTGTCATTAGCCATGGATTTTTAGAAATTTCCTAATATCCCTCATTCCCCAAATTTCACAAAATTGCGCTCTAGGTGCCTTTGTTGGGAGTTCCTTAAATTTTGTGAAAACACGCCATGGAGTGGGCATTGATGACTCGACTCCTTATTACTTGTGCATGCTCAGGCATTGAGATGAAACTACCTTCTCCATGGCATTTTGACTGGTTGCTGCGAGTGGAGATCAACCTCATATTCTTTCCATTCAGTCTACCTTTGCAAATGGACTTCTCTCTCAAAAAAAATTTGGTTCATTTCCATAGAGGTGCTCAGCTAGTTTTTATTTATATGACTACTAAATAACATTTCCCACATTCTCCTTATCATCGGCGTTCATGTCTATTGTTTGTGCTTGTTTATTCATGCGATGAAGGAGAACTAGGACATGCACAATTCCAATGTGCATCGATGTGTCTCTTGCTAGCGTACCCTGCTATCAGCATTTTGAGAGGTCCCTGTTTCCTTTTCAAAATCTCAATTTATGCCCAATAACACCTTTAAATGTATTTTCGATGTTCTTGATACAAATTCAATGTTAAGATGCTTGGAAAATGAGGGTCATAGCAAATTAATACAACCAATCTACTAGAGTATTGCGGAAAACTAGCAAGGAGAAGAATCACATGGTAAAGACAAATAAGGTCTAGAACATGATATAACTGAACAAAATTCATATTTCCAAAGAATAGCGCAAGTATTCATACCAGAGATTCGAATTCAGTTTGTTATCTAGTACTGAAAATGATAGCACAAATAGTGATTGGGTCATTTTTATTCAATGATTAATAGTTCTCTCAGCTCAGTTTCTTTGTACATCGACAATGACTTTTGGTGTTCAACATGAGTTTTATTTTTTATGCTTGTGGTGTCCTTGGCGTGAGAGAAGGGAAGAAGATGCATGCTTTCCAAGAAAATCATTGCAGTGTTAATCTGTATTACTAGTGGGATTCAATGTCCCTATTTCATTCTTTCAGTGCTCTTTGAGAGATTCCATGGTAAACCATCTATCATCGATGCATCCTTTCCCAAGCAGAGTATGTGTTGAGCACATTCAGCATTGCCTGTTGAATTCCCCATCATTTATAATTTATCTTATTCGTGCCAATTCGTGTTGGAGTGCTCTTGAGGGCTATTGGTGGATGTTATCGCTTTAGTTTCCCTTTTCCATGTATTGCATAACGTGATGAATTTTGAACATGTTGATAGAAATTGCATTTTTTAGAATCTTGAATACCTTCAAGCATTCACCCCGCGTATTGATACAGTTTCAACCTTCCTTCAAATTACTACCTATAAAGATTTGAAATCTTAGAGGCTTCCTTTAAGCAATTTAACTCTGAAACCCAAAATCACAGAGCAACTAAAAAATCTTGCAGGCCAAGGAACAACAGTGCAAGGGACTTAGCCACAAGATACCACTCAGAAGACAAGGAAGTTAAGAGACTATACTAAGAGCCACTAAGATAGAGAGAAAAACAAAAAGGGGGAAAGTAGACAAAAGACAAGGGGGTCCTATTGGAAATGGGTGAGCTGTGAAAACATCACAATAGGCACCATTGATGCATATGCAATCTATGCCTATTATAGAACCAACCTTTAGATTTAAAGATTTTATCTCTACTAGTTTTGTCTTTGAATGTTACTAAGAAGAATCCTAGCTCATCATCTAGAGAGTTGTAAAGACCACATTTACCCACAAAATGTCACATCGCAAATAAAGCATAAAAAGCAAAAAAGTTGATAAAGAAAATGGTCGACAATTCACAAAGACATTTTGAACCATTAAAAATTCATAAAGTGAGTGTATAGTTGTAGAGTTTCAACCTTCACGTCGATATAACCAAGATAACCATAGGAATAGTTTGATCAATATAGTCATCATAAAGATGTATGTCAAAATCACCACATGACCATATAAAAGTTATGTTATTACAAAAGGAAGCTGACCTCCACGTCGATACTTCATTAATTTACAAGGTACAATAAATGCATGTTTCATTAAGTGTATTGTATAAACAAGTGGATGCCGACCTGCACACCAGACATCAATCCATCTTAGTACTTGGATGCATCATAGGTAAGAAAACCAAATAGGAAAAGTAATACGAATAAACAACCACAAGTATATACCTTGGACCGTTTTCCATCTGTATGTCCCTGTCTCCTTAGCCATCTGACATGCATCAATCCACTATCATGAGACAGGAGTGTGGCTCATGCACTTTTATCCACCCAACCATGGAGTGGTTAGCTCCCCCGGGGTTGTTCCTGACACGAAGAACATGTCGACCCTTGCCCGAGAAGCCTAGCAACCGGCGCTAAGAGGTCGGATGGATCTGGTGCATCCATGAACATATCTACTAACACCTATGTCTAATAGTAGAACTAACATAGATGTGGCAGAGGAATGGATCGACAACCAACATAGAAGGAACACATAAGAAATAAACTTTGGCCAAAGAAAATTTCACCAGGTTTCTACTCGCAGGCATAAATACACATAAAACAATCATTACTGCCCTCCCCTAAGTTTCCACATTCAGCACCCTCCCATATTCAATGCACAACAAAAACACATCAAACAAGGTAGATATTACTTTGCATTAATAATCGCTAAAATTTAAAATTACCAGAATATAAATCTATTCATATCTCATTACTCACATAATGTACTCCTCAAAATAGATTGCAAGAAAGACGTCATAAAAAAAATAGTTCATACATATTATGCCCAGGTTGGTATTCTAATTGTCTATTATGACACATCTCATAGGTCAGCTCACTGGCTATGGTGATTCCCATAATATTTGATTTGAATACACAGTAAATTTTCAAAGTGAAAAGGTGAATTACAGTAGTGTCCAAACTCAAAATTAATTAAGACGGAATTAACCTTTAAAGTTGAGCCTACTAAAAATAGTGATGGATTACATAACTCATGCTAATAGTCCAAGGAGCGGCATGTATTAATGGAAGACAGAGTGAACATTTGTCGGTCTTCTAGGTTCTAAAATATCGTACAATTTCAAAACAAAGATCCATAAGGTAGTATAGGAAATACCGGCTAGTATAATTTAGCAAACGAGTACAGCTAGATACGCAAGGAATAAGCACTAGTAAGAAAAGGAGATAGCAAGAAACATTCCCAGGTTGGCTAAAGATGCCAGTAGCTCTTTTGCATGTCAAAGGAAATGCAGATAATATGTTTCTAGACAAGAGAAGAGCATTTTGAAAGAAAAGAAATAATCATTCCACTCATTTCCTAATAACTCCACTGATTTGACATGGCACAAAGAAGGAAATCTAGATACTATGCTTAACAAACATCGAATCCGCAAAAGAAAAGCAATGACAACTCTAAGGAAAGGGGAAACCTAGCTAACATCTCAACTTAAATTCAATATCCTACTAAACAGGAAGAAACACTTCTCAAGCTGTACGAAACTCATTGCATGGCTTTCTATTACAACTTTAGGTGCTAGGATTCATTTCGATAGGAAGAAGGGAAAAACCAAAACGTGATTAAGATATAGGAAAACACAGTGCTTAACAGGGTAGAGATGTGAAAGGGATGATATAGCAGCTGCGAGCAAGATCCAGCTACGCCACTCTACCGCATCTAATGAATAACTTTCATGGTTTCAATGAAAAGACTAAACAACTTTTAGCAAAGACAAAGATGAATAACTTTCACGTTTTCAATCAGAGACTAGACAAAATAAAAATGCAGAGAAAGATGAATAACTTTCATGGTTTCAATGAAAAGACTAAACAACTAAAAACGCAGAGAAAGATTAATAAATTTCACGGTTTCAATGAAAAGAGTAAACAACTAAAAATGCAGAGAAAGATGAATAAATTTCACGGTTTCAATCAGAGACTAGACAAGTAAAAATGTAGAGAAAGATGAATAACTTACTTAATGCCTACGCAGCTGAAAACAAAAAGAAAGCAACATATAATATATTAAAAGAAGAACCTGGAATATATGAGTTTGAATTATTAGCCAACTTCTTTGACCGTCCAGGTACAGGTTCACCCTTCTATCTCCTTTCCAGTTGGAACCTGTCAGCTTCCCGTTCACCTTCCTTTCCATTGATTTCCCTTCTTTTCTTCCCTGTTTGAAAAACAAAATTCCCAATCTCCAAAACCAACTACTTTAGAGAGGAGAAGCGCATGCCATGAATTAAGGCATATGCCTCTTTAATAGCCACTCTCCTCCCATTTTCCTCCAACCATATTTTTTTTTGTGTCCCTCCTTAAAGAGAGAGTACTCATTTATTAAGATGTGACATCCCAAAATTCAAAATACTATACCACCAAAATATCTACAATAGGTGCGTAAAAGAAAAAGAGTAATCATTCATTACATTCACACCCACATTTCCATATATCAGATCAAAAGAGGATTCAAAGCTAACATAAAACACAATCACACGAAAATATCTAAACATTTGCAGTATTAAAAATGGTCATTTATTCCTTTCACATTCACATAGTTCTCATAAATTTTTTAGGAGAGTACATAAATTAAAAATGTAATAATATCATTAAACCATAATATATCTAAGTGGTGTGTGTGTGCAACCCAGACCATCATACCCTCCATAGCTGAGAGCTAACCTTCTCTACCTCAACCACACCCTTGCCTTCATTCCTGCATCCATTCCGACATTCTCGGAGCCAAACAATTTATCAGTAGCCGATTAACATGAAATCAATAATTTCAATGTATTTCATTAATGCCATATTTAATAAGATCAACATATTTTATTGTAATCTTGCCATCATATCATACATCTCATCATGATGCATGCTATAAAACAAAGTATAATTAAAACATCATATAATGTCACCTTTTCAACAATAAAGCATTAAATTAACTTCATATAAAGTCATCTTTTCATAGAAAGGTCGTAATATTTTCAACCCAAAACTTTGACAAAGATCTAACACTAAGAACCCAAATGACCAAAGTGGTGACAAAATCTAACATATCAACTAGGTCAACAAATCAAAAATCGCATGACAAGTCTGAAACCATAGAGTCTCAAAGGTCGAGTTGTGACATCCCTCCCAACTAGGAGAAGACATCGACTTGATGTCACATCAAAATATACCAAAATCAAACACACCATAGAAAAACATATACATCATAGTGAAATAGAAAGAAGTCTATGAGAAGAATTGAGGAAATGATCAGTGGACGTCCTCCACATCCTCCCATGTAGCACTCTCAACAGAGAATTGGTCCCACTGGACCTTGTACTGCAAAACATCTTTGTTGCACACTTGGATAGTACACTGATCAATGAGCTGGGTAGGCTCCACCTGCACTACCCCCGGCTCCTGAAACTGCAAAGCATTCCAATCCAAAATATGTTAAGCATCAGGGTGATAAGGTTTCAACAATGAAACATGAAAAATATTATGAATCTAGGCTAGAGCAGGTGGTAGAGAAAGTCGGTATGCAACTGGGTTGATGACTTCCAAAACATCAAAGTGTCCAACATATCATGGTGCAAGCTTCGAAGCCTTGCAGAAGGATATGGAACTCTTATGGGGCCACACACACAAGAACACTTTGTTCCCTGCTTGGAACTGTCTAAAAGTGCGATTCTTGTCTGCATAGCTCTTTTATCGATCCACTGCTTCCTTTAGCCTATCTCAGATCAAATCCATCTGTTCTTCCATCTCTCGCAGCATATCAAGACCAATCACAATACTGTCCTCAATTATGTCCCAACTAATAGGAACGTGACACTTACACCCATAAAGTGCCTCAAATGGTACCATACCCAGAGAAGCATGGTAAGAGTTATTATATGCAAACTCTACCAAGGGAAGATACTCTTCCTACTTGTACTGCTGGTCCATGCAGTACATACGGAGCAAATCCTCAACCACTTGATTCACTCTTTTTGTCTGCCCATCCGTCTGAGGATGGTAGGCTGTGCTAAAATTGAGACGTGTACCCAAGGAAGCGTTCAAGGTTGTCCAAAACCTTGATGTCATCCGTGTGTCTCTATCAGATATAATAGTCTCTGGCACACCATGAAGACGGAAAATCTCGTGCACAAACTTCTTGACCAAAACCAAGGATCCATCTTTCAAGCTTCCTGGAATGAAATGAGCCACTTTGGTTAGTTTATCAACTAAAACCAAAATGACATCATGCCTCTATCTGGTCATGGGTAATCCCTGTATGAAGTCCATACTGATGACTTGCCACTTATATTCTGCAATATCATGTGGGTATAGTAATCCTGCTGGGTGGACATGCTCAGCCTTGACTCGCTGGCATTCCAAACACTGGGCTATGTAAGTTGTCACATCATGCTTAAGCCCTAGCCAAAAATTTAATGGCGTCAAATCGACAATCATCTTATTTACCCCTGGGTGACCTGAGAATGGAGCACAATGCATCTCCTCAAGTACCACCTTCCTCAACCCTACTCAGTCGGGAATGTACATCTTGCTCTGGTATCTCAAAATACCATCATCCTCAAAACTGTATCCATCAAAATGGTAATCAGATGGGTCATTCTGTAAAGCAGATTTGACCAACTCATAATGGTCATCTCCTGGAAGATTAGGCAACACTTGCTCTCTTAGGCATGTCCTAGAGGTAGAGATAGAAGAAATGTGCCTTCGCCTACTAAGAGCATCTGCCACTCTGTTCTCTTTCCCCTTAATGTACTCAATGCCAAAATCATATTCGCTCAGAAACTCTAACCACCATCTCTACCTGACATTCAGATTGGGCTGCGTGAAAATATATCTCAATCCCACATGGTCTATCTTTAGTTCAAAAGGCTTTCCCAATAGGTAGTGCCTCCACATCTATAAAGTGTGTACAATAGCAGCCAATTCTAAATCATGCAGAGCATAATTAACCTCATGTTGTTTCAGTTTCCATGACTCATAAGCCACCACTCTTTCATCTTGAATCAGCACACCACCCAAACCCTCACCTAAAACATCTCTAATCACATTGAACTGTCCATTAAGGTCAGGTACAACCAAAATGGGTGCAGACGTGAGCTTCTGTTTCAATAACTGAAAGGCTTCCTCACATGTCTCTGTCCACTCATATCGTTTCCCTTTTCTCTGTAGATATGTAATGGGAGCAGCTATCTTGGAGAATCCCTCCACAAATTTCCTGTAGTAACCAGCTAACCCCATGATACTTTGAACTTCGCTCACATTGCTAGGGGCAGGCCATTCAAGTATAGCCTTAATCTTGGAAGGATCTACTGCAATTCCATCTGCAGTTATGATATGCCCTAGATAATGAATCTCTTTCTGATAAAAAGAACACTTGGATAGCTTACCATACAATTTCATGTCTCTCAAATACTGTAAGACTATGCGCAAGTGCTCTTCATGTTCTTCCATGTTCTTGGAGTAAATTAGGATGTCATCAATAAAGATCTCTACAAATTTATCCAAATAGTCTCTGAACACACTTTTCATAAGGTTCATGAATGAGGCAAGAGCATTCGTTAATCCAAAAGGTAGAACAACAAACTTGTAATGCCCATACCATGTCCTGAAATCAGTTTTTGATATGTCCTCATCCTTAATCCGGAGCTGATGATATCTAGATCTCAAATTGATCTTAGAAAACATAGTAGCACCTTTCATTTGGTCAAATAACTCTTGTATTTGTGGAAGAGGATACCTATTTTTGATAGTCACTTTGTTGAGCATTCTGTAATCAATACATAGTCACAAAGTACCATCCTTCTTTTTAACAAAGATCACCAGGGCTCCCCATGGTGATACACTAGGGCATATACATCCCTTGTCCAAAAGTTCTTGGAGTTGAACCTTTAGTTCATACATCTCAATAGTAGCCATCCTGTACAGAGCCTTAGATTGTGGTTCAGTTCCAGGCATCAAATCGATGGAGAAATTAAATTCTCTCTTAGGAGGTAGTTCAGGCAATTCTTCTGGAAATACATCCCAGAATTCCTGTAGTAAGGGAGAATCATTCTCACTAGGACTTACGTCAATGTCCTCGACATGAGCTACATATAGCATACATCCCTTCCTCTTTGCCCTTTTTAACTGCATAGCAAAAATCTGCCTCAGTTCCATAGGTCGCTTCACACCTCTTATTATTGTTGATCTTCCCTCATCATCAAAACATACAACTGACTTGTCTTTACAATCTACAATTGCCTTATGTTCAATTAGCCAGTTGATGCCTAATATCACATCATACGATCCCAAAGGGGTGACATAAAGATTGACTTGCGTGAGAAAACTAGGAAGTTCCAACTCACTACATGATAAACACTGCTCTACCCGACGCTCTGCCCTATTACCATATTCTACAATCGAAGGTTTAGCCATAAATCCTGCTCTAACTGAAAGCCTAGATACAACTTTAGGATATACAAAGCATTCAGTAGCTCCTGTATCTATTACAATTGAAACATTCTGACCAAAGAGCTTACCAGTCATCTAAATAGGGGTAGCCTGAAACTCAGCCTTCCTATGATCAATAGCTGCATGAATGTGGTGTTGTGCTTGAAAGCCTTTACGATTAGAATGTTGTGGACATCTAGAAGAAAAATGATCACCTTCGCAAACAAAACATCCATCTCGGGGTCCCTGTTTTCCTTCTGGTTTGTCCCTCCTGTTCCCATACCTGTTGGAATCTCTGTTGTTTCCCTTATTCTGGTTCTGGTTCTGAGAGTTCCTATAGGAATTCCTTCCTGAATTTCCTTGTCCTTTTCCCTTCATATTCCTGATTTGCTGGCATCCACCATTATATTTTTTATTATCCTGATATTTCCTTTTGAAACCCTAATTGGTATTGGATTTCTGATTACTGCTCACCTTGGACAAACTCTGTAACCTTTGTTCCTGCCTAAGAGCCTTTCTCAGTGCAAAATCCATGGTTTCTGGCTCATGCATCTCAACTTCGGCACCCACCTCAGGATGTAACCTTATTATGAACTTACAAGTCCTGAATCGTTCATCCTATTGGTATTGGGGAACATACTTCACCAAATGACAAAATCTTTCATGGTATTGGGTAACTGTCAGGACTCCCTGAATCAAATTCTTGAAGTTTGCCACCTTCCTATCAAAGAACAATTGAGGTAACCACCTCATGCGAAACAACTGTAGGAATTCCTCCCATGATATCTCTCCTGGCTGAAATTTGTTTTCTGCCATCACATTCTCCCACCAAGTGGCAGCTTCACCTGTCAGCTAAAAAGTAGCCCAAATTGCCCTAGATTGCCCAGAGAAATTTCAGACATGAAAGTATTTCTCAAAGGAAATGATCCATGCCTCGGCATCACCCCCAATGGTCTTGCCGCTAAAAGTAGGAAGTGTGACCTTTTTCAGATCTTTGCTGAGCTCCTCAGCTATCTTGCCCCTATTTCCAGCTACCTTTGCAGCCCTGAGATTAGCATCTCTCTTCTGTTGCTCCTCTACCCTCATATCCTCCTCCAATTTCCTTTTCTCCTCATTCAGACGAGTCTCATCCCGCCTACCCCTCATATCATTCTCAAGGTGATCCATACGTGCACCTTGTTGTTGCAGGAGATTTCCTTGTTGGGTCAAAAGGGCTAAAATCTGATCTAGCCTTTGCTCAGGTTGTTCATTTGGACCATTGCTAGATCCTGCCCTGTTACTAGTTTTGGTGTTCATGGTGATAGATTAAATCCTGCACCCACACAGAAATACACAACTTTAGCAAGTAGTAAGCCAAAGCCCCAGAGTTAAACATATGCTCTGATACCACATGTAAAGACCACATTTACCCACAAAATGCCACATCACAAATAAAGCATAAAAAGCAGAAAATTTGATAAAGAACATGGTCGACAATTCACAAAGACATTTCAAACCATTACAAATTCATAAAGTGAGTGTATAATTACAGAGTTTCGACCTTCATGTCGATATAACCAATATAATCACAGGAGCAGTTTGATCAATAAAGTCATCATAAAGATGTATGTCAAAATCATCACATGACCATATAAAAGTTATGTTATTACAAAAGGAAGCTGACCTCCATGTCGACACTTCATTAATTTACAAGGTACAATAAATGCATGTTTCATTAAGTGTATTGTATAAACAAGTGGATGCCGACCTGCACGCCAGACATCAATCCATCTTAGTACTTGGATGCATCATAGGTAAGAAAACCAAATAGGAAAAGTAGTATGAATAAACAACCACAAGTATATACCTTGGATCTCTATCCATCTGTATGTCCCTGTCTCCTTAGCCATCTAAAATGTGTCAATCTGCTATCACGAGACAAGAGTGTGGCTCAGGCGCTTTTATCCGCCCAACCACGGAGTGGTTAGCTCCCTCGGGGTTCTTCTTGAAATGAAGAACACGCCAACCCTTGCCCGAGAAGCCTAGCAACCGGCGCTGAGAGGTCGGATGGATCTGGTGTAGCCGTGAACATATCTACTAACACCTATGTCTAATAGTATAAATAACACAAATGTGGCAGAGGGATGGATCGACAACCAACATAGAAGGAAAACATATGCAATACGCTTTGGCCAAAGCAAATTTCACCAGGTTTCTACTGGCAGACAGAAATGCACATAAAACAATCATTACTGCCCTCCCCTAAGTTTCCACATTTAGCACACTCCCATATTCAATGCATAGTAAAAACACATCTAACAAGGCAGATATTACTTTACATTAATAGTCGCTGAACTTTAAAATTACCAGAATATAAAGCTATTCTTATCTCATTACTCACATAATCTACTCCTCAAAATAGATTGCAAGAAAGACGTCATAAAAAAACCAGTTCAAACATATTATGCCCAGATTGGTATTCTAATTGTCTATTATGACACATCTCATAGGTCAGCCCACTGGCTATGGTGATTCCCAAAATATTTGATTCGAATACACAGTAAATTTTCAAAATGAAAAGGTGAATTACAGTAGTGTCGCAGCTTGAAATTAATTAAGACGGAATTAACCTTTAAAGTTGAGCCTGCTAAAAATAGTGATGGATTACATAACTCATGCTAACAGTCCAAGGAGCGGCATGTAGTAATGGAAGACAAAGAGAACATTTGTCGGTCTTCAAGGTTCTAAAATATCGTACAATTTCAAAACAAAGATCCACAAGGCAGTACAGGAAATCCCGACTAGTATAATTTAGCAAACGAGTACAGCTAGATACACAAGGAATAAGCACTGGTAAGAAAAGGAAATAGCAAGGAACATTTCCAGCTTGGCTAAAGATGCCAGCAGCTCTTTTGCATGTCAAAGAAAATGCAGATAATATGTTTCCAGACAAGAGAAGAGCATTTTGAAAGAAAAGAAATAATCATTCTGCTCATTTCCTAATAACTCCATTGATTTGACATGGCACAAAGAAGGAAATCTAGATACTATGCTTAACCACCATCGAATTCGCAAAAGAAAAGCAATGACAACTCTAAGGAAAGGGGAAACCTAGCTAACATCTCAATTGAAATTCAATATCCTACTAAACAGGAAGAAACACTTCTCAAGTTGTACGAAACTCATTGCATGGATTTCTATTACAACTTTAGGCGCTAGGATTCATTTCGATAGGAAGAAGGGAAAAACCGAAACGTGATTAAGATATAGGAAAACGTAGTGCTTAACAGGGTGGAGATGTGAAAGGGATGATATAGCAGCTGCGAGCAAGATCCATCTATGCCACTCTACCGCTTCTAATGAATAACTTTCACGGTTTCAATGAAAAGACTAAACAACTTTTAGCACAGAGAAAGATGAATAACTTTCACGTTTTCAATCAGAGACTAAACAAACTAAAAACGCAGAGAAAGATGAATAACTTTCATGGTGTCATTGAAAAGAATAAACAACTAAAAATGCAGAGAAAGATGAATAACTTTCACGGTTTCAATAAGAGACTAGACAACTAAAAACGCAGAGAAAGATGAATAACTTAATGCCTACGCAGTTGAAAATGAAAAGAAACCAACATATAATATATTAAAAGAAGAACCTGGAATGTATGAGTTTGAATTATTCGCCAACTTCTTTGACCATCCACGTACAGGTTCACCCTTCTGTCTCCTTTCCAGTTGGAACCCGTCACATTCCCGTTCACCTTCCTTTCCACCGATTTCCCTTCTTTTCTTCCTTGTTTGAAAAAAAAAAATTCCCAATCTCCAAAACCAACTACTTTCGAGATGAGAAGCGCATGCCATGAATTAAGCCATATGCCTCTTTAATAGCCACTCTCCCCCCATTTTCCTCCAACCGTATATTTTTTTTGTGTCCCTCCTTAAAGAGAGAGTACTCATTTATTAAGATGTGACATCCCCAAATTCAAAATACAATACCACCAAAATATCTACAATAGGTGCGTAAAAGAAAAAGAGTAATCATTCATTACATTCACACCCACATTTCCATATAGCAGATCAAGAGAGGATTCAAATCTAACATAAAACACAATCACACGAAAATATCTAAACATGTGCAGTATTAAAAATGGTCATTTATTCCTTTCACATTCACGTAGTTCTCATAAATTTTTTAGGAGAGTACATAAATTAAAAATGTAATAATATCATGAAACCATAATATATCTAAGTGGTGTGTGTGTGCAACCCAGACCATCGTACCCTCCATAGCTGAGAGCTAGCCTGCTCTACCTCAACCACACCCCCGCCTTCATTCCTGCATCCATTCCGACATTCTCGGAGGCAAACAACTTATCAGTATCCGATTAACATGAAATCAATAATTTCAATGTATTTCATTAATGCCATATTTAATAAGATCAACATATTTTATTGTAATCTTGCCATCATATCATACATCTCATCATGATGCATGCTATAAAACAAAGTATAATTAAAACATCATATAATGTCACCTTTTCAACGATAAAGCATTAAATTAACTTCATAGAATGTCATCTTTTCATAGAAAGGTCGTAATATGTTCAACCCAAAACTTCGACAAAGATCTAACACTAAGAACCAGAACGACCAAAGTGGTGACAAAATCTAACATATCAACTAGTTCAACAAGTCAAAAATCGCATGACAAGTCCGAAACCATGAGTCTCAAAGGTCGACTCGTGACAAGAGTCAATCTGAAAAATGTTTTTCCAAATGTTGTACGCCCATATATTGAAATCTAAGTAAGATAGATTGGTTTCCAAGAAATTACATATCAATGTTTGCTGGAGCAAAAGTCGTCTTTTCCCATCTAATGTTTCCTCAAAGAAGGTGGTAGAGACTTCGACTGGGCTCGGTTGGAGAGGTTCTACCTCTGGACTAAGTTGCCTTGATTCCCTGCTTTGGATTTCCTCTGTATTAGTTCTTGCGGGGATGTGATTTTCTTGGCTTGCCTCGTTCATGTTTATTTGTCTCTCTTGGTACTACTTCCTTTTCTCACGAATATCAGTTCTGGGGATCTATTTCAATCTGGACTTGTTATTCCGCCCGTGACCCTTTATATCTCTGTTTGAGCCATTGGGATATCCCATAATCCTATTGCTTTTTACGATGTCTGAGCATTTCTTATGGATGTCCCAATGTATACTCGACCAAACCTTCTTAGGCAATGGGGGATTAAACGGTTTCCCATCTGGAGTTGTTGGGAAGATTGGAATGAGATTTGGATTAATAGGAAGATTCCACAGTGGCCCCACGTATGGCCCCTTAGCCGATTCCCGTGACCCCATTGTCTGTCTTTGTCATAGTAATGAACTCCCTATTGCTGCCGCTTAAATTGTTGAGGTTGTGAAATGTAACCTCTGTCCCATGCCAGGCCTCTGTTTTGAAAGTGCAGCTGAACTTGACGCATAAGGTTTTCCCTGGAAAATTCAGAGGAATTACTAGAAGCAACTCTGTCTAGAATCCTGCCCCTACCGCCATGGTGACCATTTCCCCTTTGAATTTGTGTCTGTTGTAGACGACCTCCCATTTTATTATTGTAATAAAATTACTTTTTTCATTTTAATAATTACTATAGTATTTATTGATTTCATGTTTAATATTTTTAATAATATTGTATTAAGTTGCAATTTTAAAGTTTTCAATATTGATAATGAGGATGAAGTCAAATTTTTAGATCTAGAAAGCAACAAATGATTTAGTACCATATTAGTGCACTAATAAAACATGATTTCAGAGGACACTTAAAAAAAGTACATTGATGTGTCATCATATTTGATGATATAAATCTAGAACCTTCATTATACGACAAGTTGACAAACAAATTGCTATAAAATTTGAAAATGATTTAAAATTGTCACATAAGATTTTGAAAAACACCAAATTAAATAATCAATTATTTATTTAACGTTCCTAATGATATTTGAAAAGTACTTTTGAGTTCAAAGGGTTGAGTTCAATTGATTTTAGATTGTCATTGTTCATTTACCCCTAAGAACATTCAATGTAGAATTCTAAATTGACTTTTAGACTTTTAGAAATAAAAGTGTTTACTAAAAAAGTAAGCTTCTAATGACTCTTGATCTTCTATAAATGATTTTTGATATATTGGCTAATGATTTTTAATATATTGGGTGGTAAGAAGAATCTAATGCTGTTAAGCTCAGATTAATCTAATGCTGATCTTAATATGAACAAGATATTAGAAAAAAATTGTACTATTCAACGTTACATAGATAGGTTTGAGAATCTAATGGTGTTGTAATCTAATTCGATTGATTCAGTGGAGATGCAACAACACTCATTTGTCACGGCCATTGAAACTGACAGGCCTCGTGAATCAACACCGCCATTGCAGTGATATGTTTCGTGACTTGACATGGCCATTTCGCCTCACAGAATTTATAAATATAGAACAAGTTTTTTCCCCGTGTGACAGACTCAACATACCAAACTTGTTTTCACAGCTGAAAAAGTAGACAGTTGACATATTGTTTCTTCACTAAGAGATCGAAAGGAGTTTTATACACATCCGATTCTAAACTCATAAATTCTTTCTTAGTTTTAAGAATCTGACTTATTTAAGTATAGCAGAGGCCTGAGAATTTATGCAAAAGTCTTTGAGAATTCTGCGTGATAATGGAAGGTGATAATATTGCTTTGGGCGTTTCTATTCTATGCTTATTTCTTCTCACATTGTACGTCCCTCAGGCAGAAGGACAAAGCCAACCACTTGTTCCAGCATTGTACATATTTGGAGATTCGACCATTGATCCCGGTAACAACAATGTTCTTGCAACTGTTGTCAAAGCTAACTTCCCTCCCTACGGAAGAGATTTCCCAAATACTCTACCCACTGGCAGATTCACAAATGGAAGATTAATCACAGACCAATTATGTAATGTCGATCTTATGCCTCATACTTCATTTTCAATTATGTAATTTCATATCTATGGTGGCTAACTTTTAATCTTTTTGATTTCATATCATCACATAGCTGAACTGGCGGGACTTCCTGATTTGCTGCCTGCATCTTTGGATCCTCAATTTGGAGGAGAAAAGCTGCTGACAGGTGCCAGTTTCGGTTCATCTGCTTCAGGATATGCAGACACTACTTCTATGATATTGGTTAGCACTTCCGGTTTTTAAATATCTTTTTTTTCCCTAAAATTTTCAATGGTTGGTTAGTTCAATTGGTTGAGTTTAATGGGTTATAGCAAGAAATTTAGGTTCAAATTTCTAAGGGACATTTAATATGGAATTCTACATTGTAGCCTTTAGTCTTATAATTAGTATCTAATGTGAAAGTGGTTCATAAATAAGAAGATTTCTAAGTTGTTACTGTTAGTCTTCCATGCGTTTTCTAGTGTGGTGGTTGTGAATGAGCTACTATTAGTTTCACACTTGTGCTTGTAAGAGTTTGTGTTAGTTTCATATTGATGCTCATATAAAAGCTTTCAGTGGTGAAGATTTATAGTAATGAGGCATGGTTGATCAAAAGGAACTGTCGCTACTCCTACAGTTGTGCCCACAATAGTTTGTATTAGTTTCATATTGATACTCTTATGAACAAAATATTTGTAAACATTTACCAATCTAGAAGTTTTCAATGATTAAGATCTATAGTAATCAAAAGATTTCATATTGAAGTTCATATAAACAAAATATTTATGATATAAAAAATTTCAATGCTTAAGATTTACAGTAATGAGGGGCCAGAAGTTTTAGCTCTGATCTTTTGTACTTGCAGAATGTGTTGCCACTGGAGAAACAAGTAGAGAATTTCAGGCTCTATAAAGCACGGCTTATAGAGCAATTTGGGGATGAAACTGCCAACAAGACTGTATCTCAAGCATTATTTGCTATAAGCTCAGGAACTGATGACTTTGCCAATAATTATTTCATAAATCCTCTAATCATGGAAACCTATACCATCGAACAATTCCAAGATCTGCTTCTCAATTCTCTAGAGGAATTTATAAAGGTAAAAGTTTTCTCTTATAGAACTATAGTTTCTTTTTGGATTTCCAAAACTCGTAGAGTTATAATAAACTTAGTTCTTTGTGATCAGAATGTTTACAGCGAGGGTGCTACTAGAGTTGGCATTGTTGGGCTTCCTCCTTTTGGTTGCCTGCCTTCACAAATAAGTCTCCACAACAGTGTAGAAAATACATGTTTTGAGGTGTTTAATGAGGTTGCGAGCTCCTTTAATTCCAAGATCAAAGCTTTAGTAGAGAAGATAAAGCCCGATTATCCTGGTGTTCTTATTGTTTATTTAGATATATATGATAAACTCTTTGACATCATTGAATCTCCCACTAAGTATGGTAAGCTAAGTTATACACTTGCTTTGCATCAAAACTCAGTGACTAGTTAGAAGCTTTGTATTTGTATTTCTTGATATGGGTTACTATATTTTGTGAAGAGAAAACTGTTCTGATATAGATTAGTCACATACATGAAAATGGGTAGCAAAATGTTTGTTGAGGGGAAAAATGAATTGGGTGCTTATTTTTGGGCAGGTTTTGAAGAGGCGAGGAGAGGTTGCTGTGGAACGGGTACATTGGAGACAGCTATATTGTGTAATCCTAGCACTATAAGTTGTGTTGATCCATCCAAATATGTGTTCTGGGATAGCTTTCATCCAACATCTGAATGTTATAAAATCATTGCGGACGATTTGTTCAAGCAGGCTCTGGCTTATCTCATGCCACCAAACCAGAGAAGCTAATGCAAATAAAATTGGGTAGCACTAAGTAGAAACAAACAGTGCAAGTTGCTCATCATTATTCAAATAATTCTACGTCTCTTATAAATTATACTTCTTTTATCTAACCCCTGGCTAAGGGGCAACAAAAATGCACCCATTCTTAGTGCACTTTTTTATTGAAGGGGAGTGATTTGCAAATAACATGTTTAAATATATGTAGAAGTTTATGATTGTTGTGTATAGTTATAATAAGTCTATTATCAAGAAGCCATAGCATTAAGTTTGGTCATCATAGAAAATAAATTATTTATGTGATATTTTTTAAAAGTATTAAAATTTAAATTTATGGGTTATGAAATTTATTTTTATATATGAGAGGTAGTATATTTTAATTAAATATTTTTACTATGTACTGTGTAAGGGTTGTGAAAATGATTATGTTTCTTGTATTTTAAAAGTGGTAGTAAATGTATGTTCAACTTTTTCAAGAAGGCAATGTCATATACTTTATAAAGTAAATTATCTAATTACAATTTACTATAAACAATTATTTATGCTTATTGTAGGGCTATTGGTATTCAACTATATAGTTTTTGAGTCAAACTCATTGACCCATGTTTAATGAGTAGTGTTCCACAAGAACCCATCTTTCATGAGAATGAATGGAACACCTAGAACTCATTGCATCCACATGACCTCATAGAGGTGAAACATGAGTCAATGAGTTTCACTCCATTGAATAATTATAGTATTACAATATGACGTAGTGTGGAAAATACCTCCAACTTATCACTTAATAATGCTTACAGTTTTATGTTGCATAGACATACTTCTTGAAGCTTTAATTCTTTCCTTAGAATAACCTCTAGTAAATTATTTACACAAATGCTATTATTCAAAATTATTTAGATACATGATATTCCTTTAACTCAAAAATTAAGATAATCTAATCAATTTTTCCAAAAAAATAAATTATTTTAACTTAGATAAGTCTTATGATTAATACAATGTACCTTGACTTTCCAAAACCCAAGCCTTTCCCTCAATACTATCAATACCCTAAATATTTGCTAGTCCTCTTTCTTATTGTGAAAATAACAAGAAATTGTAAGAACGAAGAACATTTCATTATGTTGCATGTTAAAGTAGTGTAGTCATAAAAAAAATCCATTATTATTTATTTGCATTATTCATCTATTGTCACCATATTCATCAATTTATGTCATTTATTTTTATTTAATTTATTGCCCTTTTCTTCTATTTCTCTTGTCTATACCCTAAGGTAATAATCTAATTAATTTACCTAGTCTAATTGATATATATCTTGTCTTTCTTTTAAAGTAAAATTTTACCTCTATTTATTTGATTCGATTCTAAGTCCACCATTTCCTTAAAAAATGAGTTAAATAAATATTTATTTCACCTTATTTTTCTCACCTCATATCACATCTTTAATATTTTTCCCTTTGCCTCTAATCCTAATCTTAATCTACCACTTAATCTTGTCAATCACATACACATTTATAATGTTGAACACATAAGGATACCGTGGGTGAATCAATGTCTTATTAAATCTTATATCTCTTTTAAATTATACCATTCTTCATAAATTAACAGAGATGAAATCTTGAGAGAAAAAAACTAAATAGAAATGCCCCAGTTGTTAAGATGTGATCAGAATTGGAATAGAGGAGAATTTAATTTTTCTATTTTATTTCCTTGATGTATGTATAGTAAAACTATAGTGTACGAGTGTTAGAATAATATTCTAACTTCTATGAGATTGCTTATATGATGATAATGTAGATCTAATAGAAAACTATGAACTTCAAAAGTAATAATGATATACTTCTTTTCTTGAGAATACTTGATATGGATCTCTATTATAACTTGTATTAATACTTGTCGATTTCTATATTTTTGAATTTACTCTTTCAATGTGTATGTATATGACATAATGGGACATCATGTCTCCCATAGGGACATGCCTCTTCATGAACTTTGTTCATTTAGAGACATGTCACTTGATAATTATTTTAATCATTCATTTGTCACCAGTAACATATACTATTGAATCTAATCGATAATGATCGATTTACAACTTAATTACAATTATACAAGATAGTCGATATAGTAATCAACTCACATATAATATATGACAACGACAAGCAATACCAATATCAATGTTCATAATATATACTATGATACCAATGAAGAATATTACCCAAGCCAACTATGTATGGTCATCAACAAAGAGCATAAAATAACTTTCTCCACCAATGGCTTTTGTCCTAGGAGGACCATACAAAATTGTATAAAATAGCTATAATTGTCTAATTGATGAATGCTCTTATGACGTACAACTAATTTATTTAATTTCCCATGTGGACACTCCTTGCAATATTATTTTTATATGTTTTCAATGAGTGGCATGCCTCTAACATTTTGATGTTTTTTTGACTTTGACTAAATTGTCAAAGTTTAGATGTCTAAGTATTTTATGTCACAACCATCTCCCTTCAAACTTGTTGGAAGTTTTACATTGATCATTTTTTTGAAGGAGAATATTGTGCATAGGCTATACCAATTTTCATTAATGTTAACATATTTTTATTGTGACTTATGTTTTTACTTCTCTATAAATTCAATAGTTCTCTTTGACATGTTTTGGTCCATGTTGCTTCACAAATATAAATATAGGTTCATGATTTGGATAGTATGTTTATGGGTACCATATGTTTCTCTATTCAAGTCTGTACATGTTTTGGATTTTCAGACAAAGAGAAACATGGTCTAGAAGATCAACTGGTCACTAACTCAATTCCTCTAGAACATAGTAGTTTATCAGAGTATCCACATCTCATCAATTGAATTTTTTTGGTCCTATGGTTTTCAGATAAGATTAAGCATTATGTGTAACATGTGAATTCTAGTTGACATTAGCTATTGTTATATCATGGCCGAGCTATGTGAGTTAAAGGTATGAAGCACTTCAGTGGAAGTTTGTAAAGTATTTTTAGAAGATGACTTATTAGTTGAAGAATATTTCACTAACTTGAAGTATAAGTGGATCAAAATAATATATTTGGTACACTCTTTAGTGATTATATAGGGTGGATGAAGATGTAGTGAATGAATATGTCATAATATGTGATTCAATCAGATGGAATTACAAAAGGGCTAATAAAGAGTGTGAAGCCTCTTTACTAAGCCTCAACAGAACTAAACACGTGCATATGTTTGATGCAACTATAATAGTTCATTTTTATCTACTCATTCTCTTCAGGAAAGTGAGCCCTTTGGCAACGAGCCTTCATCTTTTGGGCAGTGAGCACTCTAGTAGCATGAGAAATATTATAATATATTTAACTAGTTATATTATGTTGAGAGTCAATCATATCCTTTATTTATCTCTAAATAGGGTTTCCAAAGTAAACATACGATATTCTCTTATAGTTATTTATTTAATTACACATTTCTTTCTACTACATGCATATTAAGGTGAATTGGAAAATTGTTAAGTGAACTAATTTTAAAGGTTTAAGGGAATATTGATCTACCCACCTGCTCTCATTATTTTGTCAATTTAACCATTTGTATCAAAGTTTGGTCCCCTTTTTTAGATTAACATATAGATGGATAATTGTTGCACTTAAGGATCTTGAGAATCTAGAAAGACAAATGAGGGATCTAAAAGAAAAAAAAAAGGAAATGAATGTGTCAAAAAGTTAAGGGTACCAATCAAGAAGCTGAGGGAAAGACATAGATAGGTCAGAAAGGAATTGAAACAAGCAAATGAAACTATTTTTAGTCTGAAACTACAAGTTGAAGAAAGTAAGAAAACTGAGGAATGCCTAAATAGTATAATCAAACATAAGATAGAGGAATGTGTTAATCTGGAACATGAAGTAGTAAGAATAAAATCAAATGTCAAAATCAAGGAAAGTACTATCAAGCTTTTTGAAATGAAGGATATGCAAAGAACTCCAAAATCAAAGAACTAAAGATAAAGGAAAAATGGAGAAGACTACAACTAAATAGTGTAGTGAAGGAATAAACAAAGGAAAAAAACTCTAAATTCAAAGATGTTCTAAACGAAAAACCTATGGTCAGGAAAACTAATGCTCAAAGGTACCCTTCTTTCAATGGCTATTGTTTTTTCTATAAAAATGTGGACATAAGGTTGTAGAGAAGAGTGAATCAAAATATCCAATGCTTTACTAGCAAATTTTTTTTCCATAAGGGTAGTAATTGCAAAAATAAAATCATGAATGGAATAAATAGATCATTTTTATGGTTATTGCTAGTTATGCAATAGTTTTGGACACAAAGTTGGTTAAGGTAGATCATAATGACTGGAAGGAATTCAAGATAGACAAATACCAAGCTCTTTAATTAAAATAAGTTTGGATGGATTTCTAAGAATTGTAGAAGAAGAAACATGAAAAATGTGTTAGAGTAAAAAGGTATTTTCAGTTTTTAATTAAAGCATTATTGATTTAATTATTAAGTCACCTTTTCATTTATTAATTAAATGATTATTGATTTAATTATTAAGTCACCTTTTTATCTCTAGTTCACTTAAGCTAAACTTTAGGCATGCAATAATTAATTCTTTTATTAATTATTTATGCAACCCAGGTTTCTCTACCGTTATTAGGGTTTTGATCTCCTCTATTAGGATTGATCACTTTGTATCAATTACATTGTAATTCCTTCATTTCTCTCTCTGAATGAATATTTTCATCTTTCAGATCTATGTGAGTTGTCTCCATTCTTTACCTTTGTGATAGGTATTTTGCTGCAGGTGATCTTGGCTTATGAATTCTTTGAATTCTTACATAGTATCAGAGCCTTGCTGGAGCAGCCCATTCTTAGGTTTTTTGAAGATTTTCTAGAGTGCCGAGGTTTTCAATTTTTCTAAGGTTATTGTTTCGATCTGGAGGGGATTTTTTATTTGGAGCACTTTGAGCACAAATCAACACCATAGATGTGCTCAAAATGCCCAAAAACCCCTATTTTCATACATGTTATGTCCAATTTGGACAAAGTTGCCATCTGAGGAAAATCAAATTTGTACATGCCCATATTTTGGGCACAAAAATTAAGGCAGAGGTGAAAAAGAATTTTTTTATGGTGCACTTGGGCCCCAAGCCGCGTAGGGCCCCACAAAGCCACACAGGGCCGAAGATCGCAGGCCCCAAGGGACTCGTGCTGACCCCAAGGCCACATCCCTAAGGGAGTCACGTTGGCCCAAGGCTGCATGACCCACATGATGTTTTTAATATTATTTTATTCAAAAAAATATTTACATGTTTTTTTATTGTTTTGTTTTCTCAAAAAAAAAATTTATTTTTTAAATTTAAAAAATAATTTTCTTTTTTCTGCCAAATTTGACCAATAATTTAGAGGCAACACCAGTTTGGAGGAAATCACGAGTTTAGTAGGGCTCTGCCATTTTTGGCTGAGGTTTTTTGGAGGTTCTCTTAGTTTTTGACATCTTGGTAGTTTTTTTCTCGCATCTTGAGCAAACAGAGGCATTTTTTGCCAAACGAGATATTGTCGGAGAGGTGGTTTTGAACCCAACCTAATTTTATACATTTTGTTTTCTAATTTTCTTATCTTACAGTATTTTTTCAGTCAAAATCTGGTGTCCATTTTACACTTTGGTCACCATATCTTTCTCCTCTGGACACTTTTTTTTACTTCCCCATGTCAGAAAGTTGGTTCCGTTCTCCTTCTTCTTGTAGGGGTTTCATTTATAGAATCTTCTCTAGATATATTTTATTCTATTTTTTGCATTTTTGCATTCTGGTGGATATCTTGGATATTTTAGGTCCTGGGATCTTTTTGGTACATTTGATGACTCCTTGTTAGTTGTTACATATGTTTCTATAGATTTCAATCATTCCTAGATATTTTATACATCTTTTTATGTAGCATTTCTTTTTTTGCAAACACACTGAGATAAAGTGCAATCATGCATGCTTGGGATCCCGCACATTTTGTGCCTTACTGTACTCGTACTATATTATAAATTTCCATGGGGGGTTACTATACCTTTGTCATGTGAGTGTTCCTTCCATGAAAAATTAGCATCTTTTGTGTCAAGTGACTAATCATCCTCGACATCATACTTTATTTTGTGCTTTTATGTTCTTTATCATGCAGTGTTTCTTGGTAGTCTAACTCAGTGTATCTGTCATGCCTCTCCCTGATCAAACTCAGTGTTTCTTGGAGAAGCTAAAAACCTAGAAATAGCTACTAAAAGCCTCTCCCATTTTCTACTTTCAATAGCTGTTTCTAGGTTTTTAGCTTCTCCCAAAGTTTATCTCAAGGGGGTGTTAGAGTAAAAAGGTATTTTCACTTATTAATTAAATCATTATTGATTTAATTATTAAGTCACCTTTTCACTTATTAATTAAATTATTATTGATTTAATTATTAAGTCACCTTTTTATCTCTACTTCACTTACGCTAAACTTTAGGCATCCAATAATTAATTATTTTATTAATTATTCATGCAACCTAGGTTTCTCCACCCTTCTTAGGGTTTTGATCTCCTTTATAATGATTGATCACTTTGTAATTATTGATTCTTTTGTAATTCCCTCATTTTCACTCTCTAAATGAATATTTTTATCATTCAGAGCTATGTGAGTTTTGTCTTCATTATTTGCCTTTGTGACGGGTATTTTTCTACATGTGATCTTGGCTTACGAATCCTTTGAATTCTAACAAAAGGAAATTCCAATAAAAAAATGAGCATGTGAATAAGATTAATGTATAAGAGGTAAGAAATGAACTAAAAAGAATTTGTAAGAAGGAAGTGGACGTGATATATAATTCTATCACACCTAGATCCGGTGTAGAGATTACCTATAGAAACTAGTCTAAAAATTTTAGGCTTCGGGGGAGCTATAATGAAGATGTTATTTTTCTCCTAAATAAATTAGTTTTTTTGTAATAGCATATTGATAGGTGTGATAAATTGATATACTTGAACTCTTGAAGATTATTAAAGAAAATATTGTCATGCAGAAGATTGTGAATGTTCAAAAAGTGATTGTATACATAGACAAAACCTTTTTAGCATCTTTTGGTGACATGATAGTTTTTGCAAAAAAACCTTAGGTTATTCACAGTTGACATATCTAGAAAATTTTCATGTTCATTTTGTTGTTAGTGTTGCCCAAATTTCTCATGCCTGTGCAATTTGGTCTAGTCTCCCCTGTCTGGCAATCCTCTGTCATGTTTTTCAGGTCTTCAGCTCAAACCTTTGCTCTGTTAAACCCTTTAAAAAACCCTAAAAAATCCTAAGTCTTCATGTTTAAATGATATATTAAACCCTAAGTCTTGGCTCTTATGTTTCACAGTTAATTTTTCCCATCACCAAGAGCATGTGCTTAATTTCCAAGTCGCGTGATCGCTTCAGCCTGGGTGAATATACCTTTTCTTCTCCCGACTCTGCGTTTCACTTTGTCACGTAGTCTGTGAACACATTGGAATATTCCTTCTGCGTCTTCCGACTTAGCTTTTCTCTTCATTCGCGAGGTCGCCAGATCCATGTCATAAGCCTTTGTGAAGAGTGGGACCCTCTCAGTCAGTCAGGTAATCGCAAGAGCCTCAGCGAATATTCCCTTTTATCTCCCGACTTCGCTTTTCACTTTGTCGCGTAGTCTCATGACCTTATCGAATATTCCCTTTGTGTTCCCAGACTTAGCAATGAGCCCTCATTCGTGATGTCGTGGAATAGTAATGTTACAAGTCACATAAAGAATGGGGCCCGCCGTCAGTTGCTTGATCGCGAGAAGTATTCAACGGTTAAGGAAAACATCTTTTGACTTCGCGATTTACCTTGGGTCGCCTTGTTGCCAGAGCAGAATGATGACTCAGTGTCCCAGTGTGTAGAAAAGTAACCAATGGTCGTGCGATAGGTGGCATATGGAAAGTGGATGTAGAATGCTTGTCGGCAGGTCGCCAGACAGAGGAAATGGATCACGCGACTTGGAGACTAAGTGTTCTTTTCCCTATGTCGCGTGATCGCGAGATGATTTAAGGGCATGCTCAGTTTTTCAGCGATTAAATGACAGCCGTCCGATGCAAAGCACAGAAGATCCAATGGTAGTCGCGTAGTCTGGTGATCAAAGTGCCCTATGAGAAAAGTACTCCCGACTTAGCGCCAAGGGTAGTCAGGATGTCGCTTGAAAGATTAAGGGACACATGCTGATTGTTAAGATAAGTCAAAGGGCTCGGTACTTGGTTCTCCTGACTTGGCGACTGTGTGGTCGCGCAGTCTCTAGACGGAGAGATAGCATCTAGCGATTTAGAGAGAAGCCGTGGCGGTCTAGGGTGACAGTTAGTAGCATGGTCGCTAGAAGAAGGGTGAGTTAGGTGAAATGCCTCACGACTTTGATATTTCACAGTTGCCATGTTGCCGGATCGTGACTCAGGTTGGCCAAGGGTTAAAAGGATACAATGTCGCCAGGTCATAAGATTTAACTGTGGTTAGTATCTGAGTTCAGCGACAAGGAGACTAACGATCAGTCACGTTGTCGCCTGACTTTGAATTTGAAATATGGCGGCAAGTTTGACACTGTGAAACGCTCGACAGCCATGGTTTCTGTTTGCTCATGTTCCATAATTGATCAAAGGGTTTCTAGTCATAGGAAATCATACACAGAGCAGTCTACTGATATTTGAATAGATTTGTTTCAATGTCAGTGAAAAGAGGAGGTTCAGTGTGTTTCAGAACAGAGTAGAATTATGACTGAGTTTCCAGAAGTGCCAAGAAGAAGGAGAAGAAGTCTTGGGCGATGACAAGGAGAACACTTGGCCACGCACTGTTCACAGACAAGAGGGGGAGTTATTGTAGAGAAGTATAGGTGAACAGGTGTGCATGACTATTCAGAGTGAACATAAATGCTACTATCCACCATCTACCAAATCTGATTTCCAATTGCCAGATCGAGAAGACCAGGAAAATATCTGTGAATATC
>MU226891.1:30977-42737 GCA_018584345.1 Thuja plicata
GGCTGATCAACCTCCATGACAACAGATTATGAAGGTATAATTTCCACAATGAAGCACAAGATTGGACTTCTGAAGTAAAGCCCACAATTAGCAATAATTCAGCTGGTATTTCACAGCCTCAAAATTGTGTAACCAATGAGGGTTTTCGTCCCCATAGATCCTCCAATGGCTGAAACCCTAGCTGACTTCTCCACCAAATAATCACATCAAACAGTCATCAATTCTTGGATGATAGAAAATGAGCCCTCAATGCCTATTTATTATTTTTCCTCAATAGGTTGGCCTCCTTCTAGAACTTTCTCAAGTCACCTTCTAGAAGGAATATTATAATATTATTTTATTATTTTAATATTGCACTTTATAATTATAAAATATAACCCAACTCCTAAAGTGCAATATAACATTATAACATAAAATAAGGTTTCCAAAATTAGAAACATCCATGGTGATAATAGGAAAACCTTCATATGACTTAGAAATGAGCCAACCAAGTAACTGGGTAACTGCCTCATGGTTCTCTTATCAAGTCCCATTAGCCTACAAGGATTAGGAATAGGCTAATTCCTTTGAACTCCATTGCTCACGAAAAAGGGGACATTACATTAAACTACAAAGAAAACATTAATCACCACTACATTATGCATCATGGAGACTTATTGTAAACACTTCTAACTAGAATAAACAACCACATAACCTTTAGAATCATCTTGTTCCATCATCAAGTCATCCACTACATGAACCATTATTACTATTTAGACAAACATGATATCCACTACATGAACCATTATTACAATTTACAGAAACATGAGATATCCACCACATGAGCCATTGAGAGAGAGAGAGAGAGAGAGAGAGAGAGAGAGAGAGAGTTGGGCAACCGAAAATACATCTGGATGTAGAGTTGCTCCCTTTGCTTCAGGCCATTGCAAATTAGTGAAATTTTTCTGCTCTTCCCTCCAGCAAAATAACTTATTTCAATGCTCACCCATGAATTTTTTTAAATGTTTGATTGGTTTCCTTTGCTTCTTTCAATGGCCATCCATGATTTTTTCTGCAATCTTCCAACCTTTTGTACATAGTTATTACAATTTAATATGAGCTCCTAGTATGTAGGTGTTTTAAGTGAGTGAAATTGTACTCTCTCTCTCTCTCTCTCTCTCTCTCTCTCTCTTTCTTTGGTTATGGAGAATAAAATTAATAGTTTTTACTTCTTCAAAACCCAATCGGGTTTTGAAGTAGTTTTTTCTTTTCAGAACCCGATCGGTTTTTTAAGTACTTTTTTCTTTACAGAACCCGATCGGGTTTTGAAGTACTTTTGTCTTTTCATAACCCGGTCGGTTTATTTGAAATTAAAAAACCCAATTGGGTTATGGCTCGGGAAGAGGCTTGAAAATGACCCAAAGTCTTGGAGGCTCATTTTCCCTCATTTTTGTTCTTTTAGATGTTTTTTTTTTAATCTTGTAAGATGATTTCTCAACTTTATCTTCATCAGGTTTACAATTTTTCAACTAGGTAGTTTTATAATTTTCACCTGGGTAGTTTTATAATTTTCACCATAATCACATATGTCTTCTTGTCTTTCTAACCATATAAACTTTTCTATTTTTGGACAACATTAGCATAGTAAACTTTAATTTTCCTTACCAGTGTCTTGATTGTACTCACATACATATGTCTACCATTTTTTTAATAACTTTTGAAATACTTAATCAAATTAAAAATAAATTACATATTATTTCTCTACACTTGATTCTATACACTTTTAAAAAAAAGTTTTCATTTTTTATTATTTTGATGTAAGTTATGTCTAGCGCACGAATAGGTACCAAATTTTTAGGATGCGACCACTTCAAAAAATCATAGAAAAAAATTACTCATCAGAAAATTACAAAAAAATACACAACTTCTGGATATCACTCTTACCTATCATCCTACCAAAGGGATTTAAAAAATACTGAATATAACTATACATTTTGTACTGCGCACGGAAACAACTATGTTATGTTTTTCCAAAAAAATGAGGAACATGTTTTTGTGTGCGCAAGGTTTGACCCTCTTAATCTTATTGATTTTTAAAAAAAATTAGTGTTCTAGAAACTAGATTCAGAGTACTACAATTTTTATTTTTTACACATCTTATTATTTTTAGTGCATGACCCTCAAACTCCTATTCCAAGTTCAGGTTTAGATGATTTCAGAAAAAATGTGTCCACTTATACCCCACTTTTTGGTCCACAACTTGGTGCACATACCCTATTACAGAAATCTAATTAAGTTTGTATGAAATAGTAAAGTAAAGATATTTCTATTGCATTATAGTAAATCTCATAATAAATATATCAGAATCAGTCATTACATAACAAAGAGCATTTAGATATTTAGCATTTTTGTGCACGCTGGAATATTATAAGGACAATTAAAGTAACAATCCCTATATTTTCTTTATAGCCAAGACAAGGGATCATTACAGTGGTCTAAGATTGAGATCTGTAGTCTTCCCCACATCCTTCTAGCTATTTCATCTTGAAAATTCCCTCAATCATTTCTATCAAAGTCACTCATCCCATATGTCTCAAGCATCGGTACATCTATCCCGTGACGATCTACATCCTCTTCCATTTCAACCTCGGATGGAACATCGTCCTCTATCGTGATGAAGTTGTGTAGTATGCAACATGCTAAAACAATCTTAGTTTGTGTCATGATTTGATAAGATGTCGCATGCCTCAAGATAGGAAAATGTTGCTTCAAAATCCCAAATGTATGCTCTATTGCATTTTTTAGTAAGGAGTGTAGGTGGTTAAACAACTCTTTTGGAGTGTTTACTGGGTTTTCTCTTGAAAAATCCTTTATATGATAATGTGTACACTGATAAGGGGCAAGAAAGCCTGGTACATTTGGATATCTAGCATCAACTAAATAATATTTCCCTACATTAAAAATGTATATTGTTATAACCTATGAATATTTGACTATATAATCATTATACAGTTAGTTGTTCACATACCGGGTGGAACTACCAGTGGATTTTCTCTTGAGAGAGCCGAAGCAAGAACATGACTATTTGCAATGGACCCTTCCCAACCAACAAGGATGTACTAAAACTTATAATCAAATGAAGTCACTCCCATAATATTTTGTGACAAGTTGGCTTTTCTATCACGATAATTGGCTTGTATTCCCACATCGACAGTGACTGGTATATGGGATCCATCGATTGCTCAAACACAACCCTATACAAAGAAAATTTGTAATCAAATGAATGTTGCAGTAACTGGAGTAAGACTCAAGAAAATAAACATATACAAATACGAGATATACCTTGAAGTATGGATCGAAACGGTTCTTCCCACTAATTTTTGGAGGAGTGTTTGGACTAGGAGGAAACAAAAAATCTGCATGGAGCGCTAAGACAACCATCAAGACTTTGTGGAAGTGTCAGCTTACTATCTCTCTAGAGTACCAAAAGTTATGGGAAATCTTGCGATTCCTCATATTGTGGCCCAGGGTATGTAGGAACATCACTAGTTGTTCTTCTAACATAATGCGTAGTGTATCCCTAATGCTTTCTTTTTCCTATGAATATTGGCTAGTTTACATAAGGCTCTTCTACTCATACAGATTTGTTCATGAAAATTCATGTAATTGGAATATATGATACACATATAAAAATGAATTGGATCTTGTTGGTGCCTATGCCTTTCTCCTCTAGTTTTGTCTAAAAATGTTGCTATGGCTATTGCAACGGTGGCTACAACAACTACATACAGATGACAGGGTCTGGTCTTCCTGAACTTATAAGTGCTTCAACAATTTCATCATGAAATAGATCCATCAATGATGTCATGAACTGTAAACAACATTAACAAAGATCTATATATCAAATATCAGCTAGTAGATGCATTGAGGGAAATAGAAACATGCTTTGAAAAGGAGGTAGACATGCTTTGCAAGAATTGAAAAAGAGGGCGCATGAAGACATTTTGAGCTACAATCTTTTTCAGACCATCAATAAAACCAAATAGGATTTGAAATTTAGATTATTGTTTACCCCCCTCATTACCCAACCCAAACAAGAAGAGAGACCAAAATTCTCTAGCAAAGAAGCAATAATAAAAATGTGATCAATAATTTCAGTTACCACTACAAATAGGAAAAATAATACAATCAGGATTTGAAGAAGACAAAGATAGGTAGATTTTTCAAAAGCAACAACCATTTGAAGCAGGACTTTTTAGGCTCAATGACCTTAGACTAGAGATGATTTAAGACAATAGACCAAAAGTAGAGTGAAGGTTTAAATTACTACGAGTGAAAGCCCATGACAATTGTTTGACATAATGCTTTAAATAGGTGTTATCCCAAGGAATGAAATGGAAATGGTTTTAGAAATTCACAAAATGGTATGTCAAAATAGCTTTAGAAACCTCTTATAGCAATTCATAGTAGCAAATATGTGTTCTATAAGAAACTCTACATCAATCCTCCTAGCTTTAAAACACTAAGTTGATGGCCATCAAAGGTATTCACAAAGAGGTTCCATCATGAGGAGTGAAATGATAACAATTGCAGGTGGCACATGAGATATAATATACATTGAACATTGCAAAGTTTGTCTATGAAAGGTCGATAATTAAACTTCACACTTTCACTAGTAGTCTAGAAGATGCTCGCTACACACAAGAATTGCAAAATGTGAAATCAAAGATAAGGTAGAGGAAATGTTTGATAGAATACCCAAAAGAATTGTCATCACATGGCATGTCATATTTGCAAGATATAATAAGGAAAATGTATTTATAGGGTCAGCTTTAGAAACTCTCAAGCTAATGTAGGTGGCAAATGTAAAGTGAAAATATACAACATTATTTGAATGTTCTTTGCTTACGATGAATCGAGATTTTTTGCCAGTTATGAACATGTATTAAAGCATATATTGAGTGCAATTTAAATAGAAGTCATCCCATGGAATGTAATCATTAAGCTTGCACACAAACTCAATATTCATTATATCATTTCATATTATAATTTCATATCAATTTATTTTAGTCATGGCCGTAAATTTTATAACCAACATCTCTCTCTCTCTCTCTCTCTCTCTCTCTCTCTCTCTCTCTCTCTCTCTCTCTCACACACACACACACACACACACACACACANCCTCTCTCTCTCTCTCTCTCTCTCTCTCTCTCTCTCTCTCTCTCTCTCTCTCTCTCACACACACACACACACACACACACACACATTTTCTTGTTTAGAAAACTATGCAACTTCTATAAACAAGATCAATCCTCTACATCAAGATGTTTAACCTCCTACTCATTTAATGGCTTATTTGTGAAAGGATAAAATGATTCATTTCTATTAATGTAAAAAATATAATTCATTTCTATGTGAAAATTATAGGGTGAGGTTTCATTTTGATTACTCTGAGATGCTCAGCCAAATTCTCTGCATTATTTTTATTTTCTTTTGGGGATCTTACCGTATTGCAGCTATGATAACTAAAGGGAAACTCTATTTCTTTAGGTTATCGAATTAACCTTGACAGTAAAATCTCCACCATTTTAAATTCTAGGAAATAAAATGCATCAAAAATAAACCTAAAATAAAAAACAACTAGGAGGGTTACAATTGTAATTATTTGTGCAACATATATCGGCAGCAGGGTGGAACCCATGTGGCCCTAGCGTAGATGTCCCAGAAACTAGAAAAAAAAGTGTATGAAATTTAGCATCGTAGGTAGAAGGGATAAAAATACCTTGCTTTAGGATGAAGCGAAGTAACTGGTCTACATTTTCCCCATCTGTTTCCCCCAAAAAAATTAGGATGTGTAGATTCTTGAAACACAAGCTATAAACACACATCAAAGAGAACTATGAAAAAACTGTTGTTCATTCTAAAAAATAATGCATTCGACGCACAACATTAATAAAAAGAAGACTTGCCTACAAGAATCACTCACTGTAATAAGCACTTCAATGATGAAGACGGGGACATGAAAGAATCTTGCAAAAATATCCAAACCCTTCTTCTCATGGAGCGATGGCCATATTGACGAAAATAGAAAGCAGAAAAATATTCACTGGAAGCCCCGATAAATGGGAATGTATTTTCCTTCCCAAAATAATAATCTCTATTCGAATTCCACTTTTCAATTCCAATTCGAGGGTCTGAGGGGGAATTGTGGAGTGCTTAAAATGGCCCAAAATTAGAATTTGCATAAACCTATTCTAATTTTTTATTATTTTGGAGCCAAACACTAAATTGGACAGTTCCCAAATTTTTGGGATGTTGACTCTTAACCTTTCTACGCTTTTAGATTCTTTCCTTTTCACAATTAAAACCCTAACCCATAACTCTGAACTTTTTGGCAAGTTGGGATTTTTAAAATCTTAACCTTTTTAAAAAAAATAAAAATTTAAGACTCAATTTTAAATTTTGAATAATTAAAAATTAATACACCAACTTCAAAGGAGCATAAATTTTGACTTGTAGCTCTGATTTTAGAAATTTGAAGTGCAGAATGAAGCTGGCAGACAAGTGGAGAGTTTGTAATCATGAAAATACCAAGAGTGACATGAATTACTAATCTTTTTCAAGCTCAATTATTGACATGTTTTTTATTATTCTTGACCCAGAATGATGAGATTTTGAAAATTTGAGTGAAGGACCATGAAAAAATGTGTAAATAGACAGTCACGTAAACCCCACAAAAAACCTTGGCTATCACTAGTAAATTTTTTAAAATTTTGGCTATTTTAAGAAACCATGACAACAACTAAATCTAACTGGGGACAAGGACTACAAAGGATGCATGATGAAACCAAAAATAGGAAGGAATAATGCTTTACCATCAGGAAATAAAGTCACAAAGGAGACAACATAAGGATTAACTTGAAAAATTTGAGGCAAGCCAAAAATAGGGCTGGCACAACAAAAAATTCTACCTAAAATATTTACATGGTAGGAACCCCTACCTATGGTAACTCTATATGAGTTGTGAAAACCCATTGACTGGATGAGAAAAATAATTTTCATGGCGAGATAATAGGCGACTGGTGCAGGAGCACACCTAGGCTAACCTCCATAGTTAGGATGTTTTGGCTTGTACTTGATATTGGCCAAGTCAAGATAGGTAGTTTGTCTTTAGACCTTAGAAGGTCATTACAATGTGGTCTAGGTGAGTTAGTCATTAGGACTAAGGTCACTAAATTAGCCATTGTTAGTAGTTTTTATATTTCTTAGGCTTAGTTGCTTAATGTTGGATTTGAGCCATGAATGTGTCTTAAACACATCAGTGATGTATAGAGATTCCTTGAGACCATTAATGAGGTTGGATCCTCAAATTAAATAGGTTAGAGGTCCTAGAAATAAGGAAAGAGGCATGAAAGCAAAGATGCCAAAAGTTGTTAAAATGTTGTCATGACAACATTTGCAATTATTGCAAATGTTGCATGCAACTCGGTTACCTTGGATCCCCCTACAAAATAGGAGTGGGAAATTGACCAACAAGGCCTAGAAACATGGAATGAGGCATCTAATGTGAGTAGAGGCTTTAATCTCAAAAGGGGAGGATACATTGTAACAAGTTTTGAATATTGAAAAGAGCTCTGCAACTCTGTGTTTTCAGAAAATCTGAGCATTTATGTGTGAAAGTGATACCTAATGGATTGAATGCCCTGACTTAGTTGTTGTTTTGTGTTCTTAGGATAGTTTGAAGTGTTTTTTATTCAGTGAACTAGTAGTTTTGAGTTAGTCTAGGGTCGTAGTTAACTTGTTTTCAATCTAGAGAGTCCACTGGTCCTGTCCTGACCAGTGAGTCAGTTCATGGCTCCCCCATGAAAACTAACCATGGGATCTTCCTAAAAGTGGTTAGCTATGAGAGGAGAGTCACTATTCTATATATATCTAGGATTAGGATTCATTAAAGGTCAATTTTCTATTTTTAGTGTCAATCCCTAGGTGAGCATACACTATCCGGTTAGAGGTTTGGAGATGAAATAGTGAGCATATCTTGCAGGGTAGAGAAGAACTATATGGGATAAGTGTATTTCTAGGTAGGGTATATTCATATCCTAAAATGATATTAGGATTGATTCCATGCCAATCCATTCAACCAGATTTTGAGCAAGTTTTGCACTGTGTTGCAGACAGTCCTAGAAATTAGGCCTATTAGCCCTATTGGACTTAGATTGTAGGAACCCTATGTACGGAGAGCTTAGGGAACTAGAACCTTCAAAATATCTTGTAAAGTTATAAATTTTATCTAAATGTGTGATTGGTTTTCCAAGTTATTTGGAAATTTTTTTAAAGAATTGGGAAAAGGTCACTGTAAAAGGCTATAAGCAAATAAGCCCAATTAGGCCTCTTGAAGACAAAAACTTGGACTCGACTGAAAATGGTTATGAGATCCCTGAAAATGGATCCAAATGGAAGTAAATGGAATGTTTCCATGATGATGATCACCCCTGCAATGAATCTTTGAATGCTCGAGTGGAATTGGCACTTAGATCCTTCTAAGTTTAATAGAAGTGAAAATTTGAACTAACTAAAAGGTGTTAGTCTTTCAAGGTGAAGCACAAGGATTAGAACTCTTAGAGAAGAGTTAGAATTGGACTTAGTTAATCATCTAAGCCAATCAAGACCTAGAGTAGATTAGGTTCCTAGAAGAGACAAGGTAGGTCTCTTGGATGTAGTGCTAGCAAGCCTTGGACCACTCACATCATACTAGTATCAGAGCTTGATTGAGATCAGGCTTGTAGTGGATGTTTCAGCCTACTCAATCAGTTGGAGAGAAGACACAATTGGGATTAGTAGAAGGAAAAACCATGGTGACTAACATTGAGTTAGCCAAAAAGGTGGATGAGCAAGAAGAAGACAACAAGTTGTTAAGAGAAAGGTTGCTTCAAATGGAGCAACTCTTGGGAGAAGTCCAAGACAAAGCTGAGAAGATGAAAGATAAGATAGATCATAAAGAAGAAGAAGAAGAAAGGGAAAAGGGAGTGGATTTAGAAGAGGAAAATCTAACCTCTGACCCTGTCAGTGAACAAGCACCCTTCTTAAAGGCATTGAAGGATTTAAGTGGCAAAGATTTGGAGGGTGTACCACTTTTTAGTGGGCAAATGGATCCAGATTCAGTTGTGGATTGGATTGATAGTATAGAGAACCATTTCGAATGTGATGGTATCACAGAGGCCCAAAAAGTGAATGTGGCCAAGTCAAGGTTGAGAGGATCAGATCTCACATGGTGGAAGTTTGTTCAAACTGAAAGGGAGAAAGAAGGAAAGAGTCCTATAGTCTCATGGAAGGGCATGGTGACTAAGTTCAAGTAGACTTACTTTCCTGATGATTATGAGGTTCAGCTGCATAGAAGAATACATAACCTCAGACATAAAGATTTGGATGTCCAAGCATACACCAAATATTTCCAAAATTTATGCTTAAGGTCACAAGTGGTGGAGGATGAAAGCATAAAAATAGCTAGATATTTGAATGGACTCAAGTGGTCAATTCAAGAAGACATGAGTCTTGTGAACTTCAAAACTATCTACCAATTTTATCAAATGGCCTTGAAGATAGAGGAGAAAGGAAATTGAAAGAAAGAGAAAACCTCCAAGGGAAGAGGTAAAGGAAGGGATAGTAGAGGATCAAGGGGTGGCTATGGTGGAAGAAGTTCATAATCCAAGACACAAGGAGAATTCAAGTACACTGAGAAACAAGAGGGAAGTTCTAGTAGAGGTAGTAGAGGAAAGAACTCAAATTTTAGAGGTAGAAGTGGTGGAAAAGGGAGAGGCAATTACTTTGCCAATATGAAATGTTACCATTGCAATCAAATGAAACACCCTGCCTATAGGTGTCCAAAGAAGGGTAGTACTTCTCAAGGAGGTAACAAGAGAAATAATTTATTTCATGAAGAGACAAATGCAGAAGAGACACACTTTGAGGTACCACTAAATTTAGAAGAAGGTGAGAACCTCATGATGAGGAGAACATTGATCAAGGAGGTGGTTAAAGAAGATCCAAGCCAAAGAAGGTCCCTATTTAGAATCAAATGTAAGGTGATGGGAAAAGTCTGTAGATTCATTGTGGACTTAGGGTCTACTGACAACATTATGTCAGAAGAAGCAATCAACAAGTTAGGCATGACAAGGATACCTCATACCCATCCTTACAAGGTCACATGGCTCAATAAGGGACAACATGTCTTAGTCAACAAGAAAGAATGGGTAGAGTTCTCTATAGGGAGATATAAGGAAAAGGTTCTATGTGATGTTCTGCCCATGGATGCATGTCACTTTCTCCTAGGTAGACCATGACAATTTGACCACCAAGCTATCCATGATGGAGTGAAGAAATCCTATACACTCAAGAAGGACAAAGTAACTTTCAAAATCCAATCATTGTTAGAGAATGCAGATGTGAAGACAACAGGTCCTAATGTTCTTATGGTGGGTGAAAAAGAATTCATAGAAGCCATGGAAGAAGGAGAAGGAGTTGGATATGCATTGGTGCTAAGGCCAAGAGAAAAGAATGAAGAAAAATGAGACAAGAAATCAGAGATACCTAAGGAGATACAAAACATGTTGTAGACTTATGAAGGCATAGTAAGTGACGGAAAACCATCAAAATTACCCTCTACAAGAGCCATAAGTCATAGGATAGACTTCATAGCCAGAGCTACCCTACCTAATAAAGCAGCCTACAAGATGACCCCTCAACAAAATGAGGAGATTGCTAGGTAAATAGAAGAACTCGTTAACCAAGGCCTTATCAAGAAAAGAATTAGCCCTTGTACAGTACCTACTATCCTATCACCAAAGAAAGGAGGAACATGGAGGCTTTGTACTAATTCAAGATCCATAAATAGGATAACCATTAGGTATATGTTCCCCATACCTAGGATTGAGGACCTAATGGATTGTCTAGGTGAAGCTAAGTACTTTAGTAAGATAGACTTGAAAAGTGGCTATCACCAAATTAAGATACATGAGGGAGATGAATGAAAGATAGCCTTCAAAACCAATGAAGGTTTGTATGAATGGCTTGTCATGCCATTTGGACTATCTAATTCCCCCTCTACATTCATGAGGCTCATGAATGAAGTCCTCAAAGACTAAATTGGCAAATTTGTGGTAGTATATCTTGATGATATACTGATTTATAGCAGGACAAGAGAGGAGCATCTTCAACACCTTGAGACTGTCTTCAAGAAGTTGCATGAAGAGAAGTTGATGATCAACTTGGATAAATGTGAGTTCATCAAAATAGAGCTAGTTACCTTGGGTTTGTTCTCTCTCATGGCAATCTGAAAATGGACAAAAGTAAAGTGGAAGCCACCATGAATTGGCCTACTCCAAGGTCAGCAATAGAGGTAAGAATTTTTCATGGCCTTGCTCAATATTATAGGAATTTTATAAGACATTTTAGTGCTATTTGTGCTCCTATGTTGGACACAATCAAAGGAGGGATGAAGACTAAGTTCATGTGGAATGAACAAGCCACTAAGAGCTTTGAGTTATTGAAAGAAAAGATTGCTACCCAACCTGTCTTAGTCTTGCCAAGCTTTGAGAAGCTTGTCACCATTGAGTGTGATGTAAGCAATGTGGCTATTGGAGCTGTCCTAAACCAAAAGGGCAGACCAGTAGCATTTCATTCAGAAAAGTTGAGTGAAGCCAAGAGGAAGTATTCTTCCTATGACCTTGAAATGTATGCATTGGTTTAGGCTTTAAGGAAATGGAGACACTATTTACTCCCCAA
>MU226891.1:42787-57226 GCA_018584345.1 Thuja plicata
GCCAAGAGGAAGTATTCTTCCTATGACCTTGAAATGTATGCATTGGTTTAGGCTTTAAGGAAATGGAGACACTATTTACTCCCCAAGGAGTTCATAGTCTACTCGGATAATCAAGCTTTAAGTTTCTTGAGATCTCAAGAAAATTTAAGCCACAAGCACATGATGTGGGTTGAGTACCTACAAGATTATACCTTTAATATAAAACACAAGAAAGGTGTCCTCAATAAAGTAGAAAATGCATTGTCTAGAAGAGATCTCACAATTCAGGAAATTCAGTTGAAGAGTATGGGAATAGATCATTTCAAGGATTTATATGTTGATGATGAAGACTTTGCAGACATTTATAAGGTATGTGTTAAATTCAAAAATCATTTTCATAGAAAGTATTCTGAATACACTTTGCAAAGAAACATTTTTATAAGGGAAATCAGTTGTGTGTGCCTAGAGGGTCTATTAGGGAGAACTTAATCCAAGAAAAGCACAATGGTACATTGAGTGGTCACTTTGGGATCACTAAGACCCAAGAACTTGTTCAAAGGTTCTATTATTGGCCAAGGATGAATCTTGATGTTAGGAGGTATGTGGAAAAGTGTATTGTATGTCAAAGAGAAAAAGGTACTTCTTCAAATGTAGACCTTTATCAGCCACTACCTATTCCCACTAGGCCATGGGAATGCTTGAGCATGGATTTTGTAGTTGGGTTACCCAAGACAAGACAAGGCATGGATCATGTATATGTAGTTGTGGATGGATTCAGCAAGATGGCTCACTTTGTGCCATGCAAGACCACTAATGATGCCAGCCAAATATCATCTCTCTTCTTCAAATAGATAGTAAGAATCCATGGGTTGCCTATGAGTATTGTGTCTGACCGAGACACCAAGTTCATGAGTCATTTTTGGAAGACTCTTTGGCAAAGATTGGGCACTAATTTATCCTTTAGGTCTGCATACCATCCCCAAACTGATGGTTAGACTGAAGTGGTTAATAGGAGCCTTGGAAATCTACTAAGGTGCTTGACCAAAGAATATGGATAGCAATGGGATCAATTTATTGGGCAAGCTAAGTGTGCTTACAATGACACCATCAACCTGTCAATAGGGAAGACTCCCTTTGAGATAGTATATGGATTGCATCCTAGAGGATTCTATGAGTTGAGAGAATTGAAGGATGGAGTGAAGGCAAGTGGATATGCAGATGATTTTTCTTATGCAATGCAAGAGATACATGATACAATCTGGAAAACTTTGATAGAGAGCACCTTGAAACATAAAATCAAGGTTGATGAAAATAGGAGAACAATTTAGTTCAATGTGGGTGACATGGTCATGGTGCATCTTAACAAATCAAGACTTCAAAGGGAGTCCCTCACAAGTTGCAGATGAGAAGGATAGGTCCCTATCCTATCTTAGCTAAGTATGGTGATAATGCATTTAGAGTTGAGCTCTTGGATAACAGTGGACTGTCACCTATTTTTAATATTCTAGACTTAGTCCATTACAAAGGACCATAAAAAGACATGGATCAGAGTCTCAAAGAAGTGATTAGAGATGTGGAAGATCTCCAATTACCCCCTACTATAGTCACAGGAGCTGACAGTGTACTGGATACTAGAATCTACAAAAAGACTAGAACCAAAGAATACAAAGAACACTTGATAAAGAAGCATGGTCAAACTAGTGCTGATGTAGTATGGATAAAAGAATCAGGGTTCAAGAAGATGGGGATTGATCCAAACATCCTCAATCCAAGGGTGGATTAAACTTTTTGTTTTGGGGAGGATGGTGCAGGAGCACACCTAGGCTAACCTCCATAGTTAGGATGTTTTAGCTTGTACTTGACATTGACCAAGTCAAGATAGTTAGGTTGTCTTTAGACCTTATAAGGTCATTTAAATGTGGGCTAGGTGAGTTAGTCATTAGAACTAAGGTCACTAAATTAGCCATTATTAGTAGTTTTTATATTTCTTAGGCTTAGTTGCGTAATCTTGGATTTGAGCCATGAATGTGTCGTAAACACATAAGTGATGTATAGAGATGCCTTGAGACCATTAATGTGGTTGGATTCTCAAATTAGAGAGGTTAGAGTTCCTATAAATGAGGAAAGAGGCATGAAAGCAAAGATGCCAAAAGTTGTTAAAATGTTGTCATGACAACATTTGCAATTATTGCAAATGTTGCATGCAACTTGGTCACCTTGGATCCCCCTAAAAAATAGGAGTGGGGAATTGACCAATAAGGCCTAGAAACATGTAATGAGGCATCTAATGTTAGTAGAGGCTTGAATCTCGAAAGGGGAGGATACATTGTAACAAGTTTTGAATATTGAAAAGAGCTTTGCAACTCTGTCTTTTCAGAAAATGCAAGCATTTGTGTGTGATAGTGATACCTAATGGATTGAATGCCCTAAATTAGTTGTTGTTTTGTGTTCTTAGGATAGTTTTAAGTGTTTTTCATTGAGTGAAATAGTATTTTTGAGTTAGTTTAGGGTCATATTTAAATTGTTTTCAATCTAGAGAGTCCACTAGTCCTGTCCTGACCAGTCAGTCAGTTTATGGCTCCCCCATGAAAAATAACCATGGGATCTTCCTAACAGTGGTTAGAAATGAGAGGGGAGTCACTAGTCTATAAATATCTAGGATTAGGAGTCATGAAAGGTCAATTTTCTATTTTTAGTGCCAAGCCCTAGGCGAGCATACACTGTCCGGTTAGAGGTTTGGAGATGAAACAATGAGCATATCTTGCAGGGTAAAGAAGAACTGTATGGTATAAGTGCTGTTATAGGTAGGGTATAGTCATATCCTAACATTATAGGAGGATTTAGTACATACAAATCCATTCAACTAGGTTTTTAGCAAGTTTTGCACTGTGTTGTAGACAGTCCTAGAAATTAGGCATATTAGCCCTATTGGACCTAGATTGAGGAACCCTATGTACGGAGGGCTTAGGGAACTAAAACCTTCAAATATCTTGTAAAGTGATAAAGGGTATCTGAATGTGTGATTTTTTTTTAAAGTTCTTTGGAAAATTTTTGAAAGAATTGAGAAAAGGTCACTGTAAAAGGCTACAAGGAAATAAGCCTAATTAGGCCTCTTGAAGACAAAAACTTGGACTCGACTGAAAATTGTTATGATATCCCTCAAAATGGATCCAAATGGAAGTAAGTGGAATGTTTCCATGATTATTATCACCCCTATAATGAATATTTGAATGCTAGAGTGGATTTGGCACTTAGATCCTTCTAAGTGTTATAGGAGAAGTGAATATTTGAACTAACTAAAAGGTGTTAGTCTTTCAAGGTGAAGCACAAGGATTAGAACTCTTAGAGAAGAGTAGGAATTGGACTTAGTTAATCATCTAAAGCAATCAAGACCTAGAGGAGATTAGGTTCCTAGAAGAGACAAGGTGGGTCTCTTGGATGCAGTGCTAGCAAGCCTTGGAACACTCACATCAGTGACAACTCAAGAGCACCTGTGAACCCAGTTGTAATCCCACTCCTTGAATATTGGTTTTGAGATTTCTTGCATGCACAAATTCTCTAGACGGGGTAACATATCCAAATAAGCCTCATCCAAAACATCTAAATTTTTGATCCACTCTACTTCCTGATGCATGTCATTGATGACTTTCTCTTGAATGAGCTCAAGTACTAGAATATCATGTCTCTTAATGCACTTGTGCTGATTTGGATCTAAAACATGAGGTAAATTTATTCTTGGAATTCTCTTGGTTGATCAACAGTGAACCCTTGATTCTTCTTTGATAGCTAACATTCTTTTGCTTTGATTGTCATGATTCTGGTTGTACCTTCCAAGAAACAGTTTGGATCTAAAAATGCATTCTCCTTGTACATGAATTGCATTAGTTGACACGGGTCATGATATGAATCTAGGACAAGTTTTTTTCCAATTTAGTACATGCATCCTCTTACGATTCCACACAATGAGAAGTGTTGCACTCAAAGATTGGTATTCATGCAAAGAAGGCCCCTTTAAATGAGTATCACTATCAAAACCTTCATCTTCACATTTTGATTATGTGTGGAGTAGAGTAGGGTTCTCTTTTACTCCATCTTTAGATGTTTCAATCTCTTGATTAGCATATATTTCATTGAATCTTGACCCCTTTGCAAAATGAGATGTTATATCTATGTTATTATCTGCTTCTTGTGATTGGTGTAACTTAGCATGATCTTTTTCAATTAGTGTAACCACTTGAGGAGTGGATATTTCTTTGGATATATGCATCTTTTCTAATGGTGGCTCATGGCCATAATCAAGAAATTGAAAAATACTTTCACTACAAAAAGATTTACTACCTGAAGTGTTAGGACTATGACTAGGAGTGAAATTATCATGGATTTGAGCACCCTTTCAATCTTTAGATTCATCAATGCTCACATATTGCTTATATAATTTTTCAAATTGCCCTTCAAAAACTTCACTCTTACATGGAAAATTTATATCTCCTTGATTCTCATCAACATGGATTTCTCCTTTGGTGATCAATGATGAATGAATAGGAATTCCTTTTCCACAAATGAAATCATCATCAGATTCCTTGAGACACAAACTTGGAATGAAAATGACATGAGATTCATCTTGAAATATATTTTCTGCATCTTCAATTTTAGGTTGCATGCTTGTCTGGGAAACATTTGATGTCTCTTCTTCAAGCTCACCAATATCAAGCTGATCAAATATTTCTTCCTGATACATCTATGTGACCTTCTTCTTTCTTAGACACCCTTTCTTGATCATCTTCCTGAGCAGACATAACAACCTTATCTTCTTTCATGCATACAAATTTTGGTGGATCCCTTCCAACTTTTTTATTGTAATATGTATTACTAGAAAGAGAATAAATCTTGCACTGATCCTTTTTTCCTTATTTCTTGTAATGTTTGGAGAAAACACGGATGTACCTTGTAGGAGAAACTTCCACATTAACATAGAATTTTGTCAAGAAATCAATTTGTGTTGGATCATCAAGAATCTAATTTCTTAGGGAACCAGGTATAAGAAGTTGACTACTTACCTCATCATCATTATTTATCGCTCATTTAGATGAATGTCGCTTCACAACAAATTATTCTTTATCTTTGCATGTGGAACCTTTTTCTGATAAAAATTCTTGATCATAAGAAAGAACCTCATAATCTTTTTCAACATTTTCTTCAATCTTTAGCAGGGTTTGAAGCAAGAAAGGATGAATATTTGCAGGAACAAGCTTCATGCTACCATAAAATATCTTCAAGAAATCCACTTGTATGGGTTCATGACGAACTTGATTCTTTTGATATGGAAAGTCTTCATCATCACTATCACTATCACTATTGCTTTCAACTTTTCCTTTGTACCAAACCATTGTTTTGAATTCAAAATTTCAGATAGAGTCACCAATATTCATTCCAGGGAAGGTACCTTAAAATTTATGAGCAATGGGCACTAAAATTTTGATTCCCCAGTAGAGTCACCAAAATCTATTGGTAAACAAATTTTTCATTGTGAGTGCTTCTTCAAAACTGACCTTGTTTTCCCTATGACAAGTGACAACCATGCCAATAGTTGGAGAGATTGCAATTGGATCTTGATCTAATTGCTATCTTCCTCTATATTTCAGAGGGGCATCTCCCTCATATGATAGGGGTATTTGGGAATTTTGTGTACTTTTAACTAGAAAGTACAAAAGGAGAAAATGTTAAACTAAAAGAGAGTATATAGAAGAAACCATATAGTAGACATAAGGATATCAATAGGATTTCACAATTGATAATAATTATAAAGGGGTTTTAGTACACAATGCAACAATGAAAAAATGAGAACAACAAATATTGACATACAAAGAGATAAGCTATACCGACACATCCAAATAAAGATATCAAGAGATGAATGTGTTTCATTACACCAATTACACTGAATGTTAATGATTCATATAAATACATAAAGGAATCACTAATTTAACATACAAAAAATTAGCAACCATAACTCGGAAGAACATTTTGGACATACGAACAAATGTACTCTTTATTATCTTTTTGAGAATATACAAACTCAAACCATTTTGTACATAATGTGAAACCAAAAGTCATTAAAAGTTTCTTTGAAAATTTCTCCATAATTTTTGCTTCATAAAAATCCTCCCTCCTTTACATTACCAATGGCCTTGTATTTATAGGCTCACCAAAAAACCTCCTTGTAACTGCCTTTTCAGGTTAGTAACTAACCAAGTTAGAGTATGGGAGTTATCCATGCTTTTTGCAACTAACTCTAACTTTTACAAAATCAAAGTCAAAATCCTAATGTTTACAATTGTAGAGCCCAAACACTAACTTTAATTAAAAAAAGTGATATAAATCACTTTTACAGAAAGGATAATGTGAAGCAATCCCATAGTATCAAAGAGAAAACATGATATTCACTTTTTAGAATTGGAAATTTGTCTTCCTATAATCTACAAGTCTTCTGCTTAATAACTTCTTTATGTTGAGTCTCTTGAATTATTTTAGTCTAGGATCTTGAGTGCTCTCCCAAACTTGTGAGCTATTTCATAGTTGTGGTGAAAAATGATTCAAAGAATGCTTATGATAAGATTACAGTGATAGATCTTTTATCCCTTCTCACAATAATATATGTCACTATCCATGGTAATGTGAACATTGACTTGAGACACCTCCATAAATAAAAGAAAAAAATTCTCTAGTTTTGTATGTTTTCATGATAAGTCATATTTCCTTATCAAAGGCAATTGAATCTTGCATGCATACCTTTATTGAATTTGCTAACTTTTGGATTTTTTTGTATCCCATCCCTAATAAGATTCATTACGACTGTCTTAACCAAGCTTTCCTTCCTTTCTCTTTTCCATATCTTGAGCCTTCAACTTGAATTTATGATCAAGCATGCTCTTCTGAGCACCTGCCTACTTCCTCACAAATCTCCAGATATCATCACCATTTTACAAGTGTGATTGTTGTTGCACCAAAAAATCAACCTGTCAATGCTTGATACAACCTCTAGACTTATAGAATCCATAGGAGGTGGTTAGTCCCTTGTCACAAATCCCAAAGGGAGAGATGACCATTTTGCCAACAATCTCCCCTTTAGCATTACTCGAGGGGTTTCAAACTTGTGACCAAGCTCTGATACCACTTGTTACAATTATGATTGTCGTTGCACCAAAATATCGATTTGTCAATGCCCAGTATAATCGCTAGACTTATAGAATCCACAGGAGGCAGTTATTCCCTTGTCACAAATCCCAAAGGGAGCGTTGAACATTTTGCCGACACACCAATTATTTCATATGAAATTGCCAATGGGTTAAGTGTAGATTTCCAATGTTCACCATCTCTTTCTAAAGTGAATCCAACAAAAATCTATAGAGCCTTACAATATATATGGGCAAAGCTTTGGTGGCTGATAAATACCAAAAATAAGTTTTTGTTAGCTCCATCATCTTTTCATGTACTTTCTCAATATTGTGCCATGAATTCTCCATTTAGAAAGGAAGAAAAATATTAGCTTCATATTTAGTAAACATATAACCTTCATTCTTCAAACCATCTGCAAATTTTGGAAGAAACTCAAGAGCCTTTAATAATCGAGTAGTGTTGGACTCACAAAACTAAAAAAAGTCCATCTTAATAGAATATATACTATTTAAATCATCTCCTTGATATGATAATATATTTCCTTTTGTAACAAGTCCAACCCATCAACCTGTTTCTTGAAGTCTGAACTCAGTAAGAACTGATGCAAATCTTCTTGTAAATGCTTTACAAGATCATTATCTAGCTCGTGAATCTATTCAAGATGAGGCTCTCCAAAATTATACTTTCATTAAGTGGAAATTTCTATCTTACTTATTAGAATATTTCAAGTTGAACAAAGCTTTTCATTGAACTAAATAATCCTGAACAACCAAATCAATTGAGTGGGAAAAGTTATGGAAGTTGTGACTTTGTGATTGGATCTTGAAGATGAGTAATCCCCACTACTATTTCCAATTGGATTTGTACTTTTCCCCTCTAGTATTGGTATGGGAAATCTGTCAAACACTTCACATGCATTGTCTTTCCATTTTGCAAACATGGAGGATGCTATCGAAGGTTACAACAACCTGCTTCACCCTTTCCAATGGAATTTGCTTGAACGTTTCTATATATTTATGACATGTCCATTTCAATGTTTTTAAATCTTTGTTCAATGATTCACCAGTGCACACACAAAAATAATTACATTCCTTGATAGACATCCATACTAGGCAAAGATCTCTTTCTGGTGCGGTATTGAAATGCTAGTATTACTCCTGTGCTTTGCATGTGCTTATACATTTCACTTATATGTAGATAACATGATCATTGCAACTCCAAAATAAATCAGTCATTTTTAATGATTTATTGAATGCCTATACCTTGTTCATTCTTTTACATTTTCCCACATATTTTTACTGCTTTGTACCTCCCCTCTACACATGTTTGGAAATCTCTAAATTGTTTAAAATGAATCCATCTTCAAACTATATTCCATGTAACCATATTTGGGCGAGATATTTGGTCAAATAGTTTCCATGCCTGGTGTGGAGTAAAGATTTACATTGGCCAACTACATTCTTTAAAATTTATGGGGTTTTGATTACCAATCCATTTTCTAAAAATATGGCAATTGCTTCATCTTCAACATTACACCTGCTAACCATATTTTCCAATGGACGGTTATGAACTTTCAAGATAGAGTTTCCAAAATCAAAAGCTAGGAAACTAAAATCTCAACTACAAAAGTTAAACTTTGGGGTTTGGTTCTTAGAAATATTAAAATATGCAAGGTTGGGGTTAGAGAAAAGTTTTGAAGTTAAGGTACTAATTCTTGACTCTTAACCTTTCAGGATTTTAGCTTCTTTCTTTTCCACAATTAAAACCTTAACTCATAGCCCTTAACTTTTTGGCAAATTGGGATTTTTAAGATCTTAACCTTTTTTTTTAAAGTTAAGATTTCATTTTAAATTTTAAATTTTGAATAATTTAAAATTAATACACCAACTTCAAAGGAACATAAATTTTGACTCGTAGCTTCGATTTCAAAAATTCAAAGTGTAGAACAAACATGACAGACAACTAGAGAGTTTGGAATCATGAAAACATCAGGAATCCAATCAGTTCCTAATATTTTTTAAGCTCGAACCTTGACATGTTTTTTATTATTCTCGACCCAAAATGATGAGATTTTGAAAATTTGACTAAAGGACCATGGAAAAATATGTGTAAATAGACAGTCACATAGACACCACAAATAACCTTGGCTATCACTAGTAAAAAAAATTAAAATTTTGGCTATTTGAAGAAAGCATGGCAGCAATGTGACATTGTGAATATGAGTTATTGTCATGTTTTACTTAGAAGACCTTGGTAGTATGATAGAGGGGCTATTCATGAATGTAAAAGAATTTTCATTACTATTTTGAAAGATGGACAAAAAATTACTTTAACTCCTTTGAAGGATGAAGACAAATGAATGAGGAACTTGTGCATTGGAAGGAGATGAGATGACTGTAGAGGTTAGTGTACACATTAAGGTTTAGAGATCTAAAAGAAAATTAGAGGGAACTAGTGGTAAAAGGGAGCACAAGAAGATTTAGTTGGGATCTTGTCCTATTGATACATCTAGTTCAGATAGAAGGTATGAGTGGAAGAATGATAGAAAAAATCATTTGTAGTATTCGACCGAGAAGGGTGGAATGACAGTGCAAATAGAAGATGCAGAGAATATGTGGATTAAGAATGAACATGGGATCTCTGTCTTGAATCCCTTCAAATTTTCATAAGATGCTCTTATGGAAAATATTTAGTCACCTAGGGTTTCTGATGCAGGAGAAACCTTGGTCTGCTGGCAATCTTGCATCATTCTGTGAGTTTGGGTTATAGTTAGCAGTTTTTGTATTTCTGGTTGTGGTTGGTCCAGTTGAATCTTTAGCTATTGCACATGTACTAGCATGCTCTGGATAGTGTTTTGAGCTATTTTCTATGATCACACATTATTTGGTGTTATCTTGTTTAAGGTCTGGAAAATCCTGTGATTGGGCAATGTTTTTTTTCCTGTTCTTCTGATTGGTTGACAGGTTTGGGTGTGGTCTAGTTTTCCGTGTGATTTAAGATTTGCATTCATAGATTCTTATTATGGAATGTTCTTGGATCATTCTCATATGATCACATCTCTTGGTTTTGATTGTGTGTTGATATTTCTTTCTCTTTCTAGCTTTGGGTAACGTGTTCATGACTGGCGTGGACTTACATAGAGATTTGTGTTGTGATCAAGATTGTCAAATTCTTAGCCATTGTGATCGTAGCGTGTGGATCATGGTTCCTTCACGGATTGTTCCATATAATCAATTCTTCTTATGATATTTTTATAGGGTTGAACCTATATTTGTAAAATGCTTCCTTCTTTGGGGAATGTTATTTCTTGTGTCGACTTATGGTCGTGATTTTGTATAAAAGTAGGGCTTGATTTCATGTAAGAGGGGGACGTAAGTTAGAGAAGGTATAGCAGTGGGCTATTGACCTAAATATTGCAGAGATCTTTGGGATAGAGCTTAGAGTTTTTTTCTTTGTATGTGGCCATAATCGGGAACTCCTTACAACCCAATATCTATGGTTAAATTATGATCAATAAAGCATTTCTTGCATCTTATTATGTCAAATTATTTGTTGTTTCAGCTATGTTTACTCTTGCTACAAGGTTGGACATCTCCTTTGGGGATTCTCTCACCTTGGAAGTGCATCAGATGCTATCAGAGTGAAGTTTGATGCTGGTCGTGTTTGCAAATTCATGTTCCTAAGCTTGTGATTCCTTGGAGAATTTATTTGTGAGGTGGCAGAGTGAAGATCTGGCTCACATCAACTTAAGGACTATACAAGATGGTCAAAACTTGGATTAATTGCACTTAAGGTTTTTAAGATGCCTCCTAGAAGACTAAACCCTAGGATGATTGATATAATGAAAGATGATCTGCAAGATGAGATTCGTAATAAAATAAATAAATTAATGAATGAAGTCATGGAAGGTATCATAAATGTTGTTGCTAGATTACAAAGAAGTCCTAGAACAAAAGATTCTTATTAGGAAGCTGCTAATGAATTTAGATCTACAGAGACTACTAGATCTGCTAATGAAGATGGATCCTCGCTGGATTGAATACTGGTCATAGGATGGAAGTATCTAATTTCTTAGGTACATTAAATCCTAAAGACCTGATTGATTGGATAGGATAGCTAGAAGACTACTTTGAACTTGAAGACATCTGTGATCCTTTGAGGATTAGATTGACATAGACTAAGTTCAAACAATATGCTTCTCTTTAGTGGAAGGAGTTGCAGAGGAATAGAGAAGATGAAGGATAATTGAAGATTACTAGATAGAAGTTGATGGTTACAAAATTGAAATCCAAGTTCACACCTAAGAATTATGAATTGGAATTTTTTAAGAAGTTACAGAATTTGAAGCAGAAAGATATCAGTGTGAAGGATTATACTGAGGATTTTTACAAATTGAACATTAGATCTGGAAATAGAGAGCTGACTAAAGAAAAGGTTGCTAGATGTTTTAATGGTCTAAGATATGACATAAAAGATGAGTTGAGTATGTTAAAGATTGGTACTATTGAAGATGCTTATCAGTATGCTTTGAAGGGTGAAGATAAGTTGAAGAAGAGAAATCAAGGTAACCTAAGAGGAAAATATAAACATGTGAAGGAGAAAGATAAGCCTATTGAACAATTTAAATTGGTTGCACCTAGGACCGATGATCGCAAGAGAGATGATGGGAATTGGTTTAAAGGTGCCTGTTTTAGGTGTGGAGAGAATGAACATAGAGATTTTCAGTGTAAACATATTCTTATGGCTCAAGAAGATATTTTTTATTTTAGAGAAAATGGTTGAGCCTAAGGGTGGTGATAATATTATGCTTAGAAGAACATTTCTTACCAACAAGAAAGTTGATCCTTGTCAAAGGAGAAATTTATTCAAAACTATTTGTAAGTCTAGTGGTAAATGTTGTAAGGTGATTGTTGATGGAGAAAGTACTGATAAATTGGTGTATAGTCAGAAAATGGAAGCACTTCCATTGTAGACGTGTTCAAAATTTTGAGTAAGTGGTTTGGGGTCATGAAAAGTTCCTTGAATGGGTTCCCAATCTTGACATGGCTTCTCCCCTGTTCTGTCCCTCTTTCCACTCCTGTTTAAGCTGATTTCTGCATTCTGAACTGTAGATTGCTGATTCTGGGCTTCAGGGTTAGGGTCGACCTTTTAGGTCTATGTTGACCTTGATCTTGACCTAGGTTAGGGTCAACCTCAACCCTAACCTAGGTCAAGGTTGAACTCAACCTTGACCCAGGGTTCAGATCCCCGGGTCTCATAGTTTTTGGAGGTCGGCCTTTGCAAAAAGTATTTCCCACTTCTGGGTTGGCTATTTTGGGTTCGGAAGTGTTGATTCCTAAATTATATTTAATATAGGTCCTCTCCTAGGGGTAAAGGCTTTAATTGGAATTTAATCCTCCTATTTAGGCCTCCTTAGAAGATTGTGCCCTAATTTCATATAAAAGGGAATCTTTCTCTCTCATTTTCTCTAAGTCTTCTAAGTGATACTAAGTTCTCTATTAAAGCCTATGCATCCTTGAGAAATTGAGAAACACCATCAAGCAAGATTTCAAGTAAGCATTCATCCATTCAAGTATCCATTTTCATGAAGGAGATCCATTGGAGACCATTAAAGGATTGAAGTTACATAGTGCCCTTTTGGTGATCTCTTCATCCACCTTCTTCCAAGCCTATTCCAAATTAAAGAACCCATTCAAGACTTGGTGTTGGAGATCTACAAGCAAGAGATTGAAGACATCCTACCTTTCTAAATTCCACATTTTGAAGCATACTTATGGATTCAAGGATTCGAATCCGCCACAAGGACTTTTTCAAGCAAGGTGAATTTATGCATTTACTTTGTCCATTTCTACAATTTCAATTACATATATTTGAGGTTTATTCCAAAACTAGGGTTTGACCAAGGCAAACCCCGCCCCCACAACAAAAAATCCCCTTTTTCTTGTAGGTACATGTATAAAATAGTTGATTTGAGACCAGATCTAGATACACTTTTCAGCTTTCTTTTGGATGGCGCAAACAGATTTTCTGCTGGACCTGTGCAGGTCAGGGTCAACATTATTGGGTTAGGGTTGACATTTGTGGGTCAAGGTTGACCTTTTTCATAAGATGACATCAGAATGGAAAAATATTTCTGGGTTTTGTTCATCTTTGCGTTCCAATTTGGGATCAACTATTAGTTTTTCCATAAACTCAACACAGACCTCAAAAAACAACATTCTTTGATCTGCAATATTTCAAGGTTAGTGCATTTATCCTATCTCTTCAATTACTATCATATATCATATCTATACATATAATTAACAGAATTTAAGGTATCTCCTTTGTTATTCTCCTTTCCAAATAGTTGATTCATTTATGCATTAGCCTTTCTTTGGGGTTGATCAACTTGGATCTCCCATTTGTGCATCTGGGAATAAAAGAGGATCATCTTATCTTCTCCCTAATCACATTTTCAATACATAATACAATTCAATTCAAGTAAAGTAATTCAATACAATCTAGGCAATTCAAAGAATAATTTATACATCAACACATTTCCTATTTCAAAAATTACATTTCAAGATAATCAATAATCAATCCAGCCATTCTTTCTTAATACATTATACATTTTTAATAAACATATCTCTATTTCAATCCCTCATTTTACATTTTGGTAAGATCCATATTTCCTTATCTTACATTTTGGTGAACCCGCGATAGACAACTCTTGCTTTTTTAGTGTTAGATTTACATTTTTTATGCTAGATCTTGCATTTCTTTTCTTTCTCAAATTGCATTTAAATTCAGTAGATCAAAATTTTGTGTTAGTTCATTTGCATTGTATTGGTGTATGAGCTTTACCACATCTATTCCTACTCATAGTATCCTGGTTAGAAGAAGCTGTAGACTTATGGGTTCCTTTGATCCTGAGTCTTCCTCTCCTTTCCTTAGGATCCCTGATGATAATTTGATAACTCACATGATTCCAATCCTTCTATGGAGCATAAATCTTCTCACTCATCTCATGATGAAGATGACTCTTTAAGAGTTCCTCCTGAACAAGTGCAAAACCTTTCAGCCAAAGTTGATAAAATGGGAAATTGGCTTATACAAGAAAACCATAATCAAGATTCTATCCAAGCTATAGAGGCTCTTAAGAAAGTTCTCCATGATAATGCTCAAGGTATTAATTTCTTGCGTAGTATTACTCATCTTGTGAATTTGAATGTTAAACCTTTAGCTCAAGAAGCTCAAGAGTTAGGGGTCACACCTATTGTCACTAGTATAGGACCTTCTTTTGTTCCT
>MU226891.1:59680-79255 GCA_018584345.1 Thuja plicata
ATGATTTACCTCATATGCTTTCAACTCAATTAAAAATTACACCTAGTAATGAGCATTTTGATTCTCAAGAGGATCCTTGTTTGGAACTGGCTATCATTCCTACTATATTGGATATAGTCCCTCTTGCGAGTTGCCCACCCATCCTAAATAACATAAACCAAGATGGGGAAGGTTGACAACATGCTTGATTGGCTTATCCTTTATGGTAGCCCTTTTTGTGTTTTTATGTTGTATTTTGTTTCCCCCGTAATTTTTTTTTCTAAATGTTTGTTAGATTCTTTTATATGACCCTTGTTATTCTGTTGGTGCAAGGTGATAAAGGAATCAAAACTGTTGTTCAATTCCTCTATACATATCTACATTCTTCTATATGTTGTATTTGTGCTATTGTCTATAACTGTGTTCCTTGTACAATCTTCTCTGATCTGTGACATGGTAGCACTAAGTCTTTTTGGTCTCCATGTTGTGGTCCAAAACTATTCCTCTTCGTAATTCTTAAGTTTCTTTCCTCCTTTGTGATTGTAGTTCTACTTTCTTTGGGGAATGATGTCAATTCATCTACAATAATATTATATTTCTATGTACATGTTATCTTATGATCATACTGACCCCACATTAGGTAGATCCCTCTTGTGTTCTTATGTATGTTTATGTTTTATTTCCCTTGATTTGTCTTCCTTTGGGGGCATCTCGCAGTGGAAACATAATCCGTAGAGTTGTTGATGTTTCTGTTAAAAACATTGCTCCTGTTAAAGTGTTAGCAATTAAAAAAATGTGGGGGCACACACTCTACTCACTTTTTTCACACACACATGTTCAAAATAGTTTACAAGATTTAAAACTTTTTCCCTTTATGGATTGAAAGAAACCAATCCTTAAAGCATGGTCATTTTTACTTTTTAAGGATCTCTTGATCCCTCCAGTTTAAATTTACATGGATCTCTTGATCCTGCTAGTTTTAAATTTACAATAATTTGATCCCTTTAAGAATGGATCTCCCTGATGGGTTGACTAGTGAGTAGCCAGATTCGCTAGGCAGTTCAATTCCATCTTTCCAGTTACGCCTTTTTGTGTGGTTCACAATGAGATATAAGTTCTCATTGGGTGAGATAATCACACCTTTCTCTCTCTCTTTAACTGAGTGATGTCTCTCTTATCATGATTCTAGGGTGGATAAATAATTAAGACCCTTGGGGGCTTGAGGGTTTATTTATCCCTTTTGGGTCCAATAAGATTATCTTTTATGTATATTCTCCTTTACCAAGAGTTTGTGTTGAGCTCATACTCTTGCTAAAGTGGGGCTAAATGTATAGTCAGAAAATGGAAGCACTTCCATTGTAGACGTGTTTATCCTTTTTGAGTAAGTGGTTTAGGGTCATGAAAAGTGCCTTGAATGGGTTCCTGATATTGACATGGATTCTCCCCTGTTCTGTCCCTCTTTCCACTCCTGTTTAAGCTGATTTTTGAATTCTAAACTGTAGACTAGTGAATCTGGGCTTTAGGGTCAGGGTTGACCTTTTAGGTCTATGTCAACCTTTACCCTGACCTAGGTCAAGGTTGACCTCGACCCTAACCTAGGTCAAGGTCAACCTTGACCTTGACCCAAGGTTCAGATCCTAGGGTCTCACAGTTTTTGGAGGTCAGCCTTTGCAAAAAGTATTTCCCGCTTTTGGGTCGGCTGTTTCGGGTTTTGAAGCATTGATTCCTAAATTATATTTAATATAGGTCCTCTCCTAGGGGTAAAGGCTTTAATGGTAATTTAATCCTCCTATGTAGGCCTCCTTAGAAGATTGTGCCCTAATTTCATATAAAAGGGAAGCTTTCTCTCTCATTTTCTCTAAGTCTTCTAAGTGATACTAAGTTCTCTATTGAAGCCTATGCATCCTTGAGAAATTGAGAAAAATAATCAAGCAAGCAATCAAGAAATATTTCAAGCAAGCATTCATCCATTCAAGTATCCATTTTCATGAAGGAGATCTATTGGAGACCATTAAAGGATTGAAGTTACATAGTGCCCTTTTGGTGATCTCTTCATTCACCTTCTTCCAAGCCTATTCCAAATTCAAGAACCCATTCAAGACTTGGTGTTGGAGATATACAAGAAAGAGATTGAATACATCCTACCATTCTACATTCCACATTTTGAAGCATACTTTTGGCTTCAAGGATTCGAATCCACCACAAGGACTTTTTCAAGCAAGGTGAATTTATGCATTTACTTTGTCCATTTCTGCAATTTCAATTACATATATTTGAGGTTAATTCCAAAACCATGGTTTGACCAAGGAAAACCCCTCCCCCACAGCAAACAATCCCCTTTTTCTTGTAGGTACAGGTACAAAATAGTTGATTTGAGACTAGATCTAGATTCCCTTTTCATCTTTCTTTCGAACGATGTCAACAAATTTTTTGTCAGACCTGTGCAGGTCAGGGTCGACATTATTGGGTTAGGGTTGACATTTGTGGGTCAAGGTTGACCTTTTTCGTAAGATGACATCGAAATAGAAAAATATTTTTGGGTTTTGTTTGTCTCTACATTCTGGTTCGGGATCAACTGTCAGTGTTTCCAGAAACTCAATACAGACCTAAAAAAATAGCATTCTTTGATCTGCAATATTTCAAGGTTAGTGCATTTCTCCTATCTCTTCAATTACTATCATATATCATATCTATACATATAATTAATATAATTTAAGGTATCTCCTTTTTTATTCTCCTTTCCAAATAGTTGATTCATTTATGCATTAGCCCTTCTTTGGGGTTGTCAACTTGGATCTCCCATTTGTGCATTTGGGAATAAAAGAGGAACATCTTATCTTCTCCCTAATCACATTTGCAATACACAATCAATACAATACAATTCAATTCAAGTTAAGGAATTCAATACAATCTAGGCAATTCAAAGAACAATTTATACATCAACACATTTCCTATTTCAAACATTACATTTCAAGATAATCAATAATCAATCCAACCATTGTTACTTAATACATTATACATTTTTAATAAACATATCTCTATTTCAATCCCTCCTTTTACATTTTGGTAAGATCCATATTTCCTTATCTTACAGTTGGTTTATGAGAAAATGGTTCAGAAGCTTAGTTTGAAGAGATTGAAACATACTTTCCCTTATAGGAATAGTTGGTTACAAGAAGATCATGTAGTAGAGGTTAAGGAATGGTGCATTGTAAATTTTCACATTGGTCCTTATAAGGATGAGGTATTATGTGACATTGTGAAGATGAGTTCTTGTCATGTTTTACTTGGAAGACCTTGGAAGTATGATAGATAGGATATTCATGACTCTAAAATAAATTTCATTACTATTTTGAAAGATGGATAAAAATTTATTTGACTCCTTTGAAGGATAAAGACAAAGGAAAGAGGAACTTGAGCATATTGGAAGGAGATATGAGATGACTGTAGAGGTTAGTGTATACATTGAGGTTCAGAGATATGAAAGAAAATAAAAGGGAACTGGTGGTAAAAGGAAGAAAAAGAAGATTCAACTAGGATCTTGTCCTTTTAATACATCTGGTTCAGGTAGAAGGTGTGAGTGGAAGAATGATAGGCAAGGTCATTTATAGTATTTTATTGAGAAGGGTGGAATGCCAATGCAAATAGAAGATGTAGAGAATATGTGGGTTAAGAATGAACATGGGATCTTTGTTTTGAATCCCTTCAAATTTTAATAAGATTCTCTTATGGAAAATATTTATTTGCCTAGGGTGTCTCATGTAGGAGCATCCTTGATCTACAACCAATCTTGCATCATTCTGTGAGTTTGGGTTACAGTTAGCAGTTTCTATGTTTCTAGTTGTCATTGGTCCAATTGGATCTTTAGCTATTGCACTTGTATTGGCATGTTCTGGATAGTGTTTTGGGTTCTTTTCTATGATCGCACCTTATTTGGTGTTATCTTGTTCACGATTTGGAAGATTTTGTGATAGTGCATTGTTTGTTTTCCTGTTCTTCTGATTGGTTGACAGGTTTAGGTGTGGTCTAGTTTTCCATGTGAGTTAAGAGTTGCGCTCATGGATTCTTGTTCTGGAGTGTTCTTGGATCATTCTCCTATGATCACATATCTTTGGGTTGATTGTGTGTTGAGATTTCTTGTTCTTTCTGGCTATGGGTAATGTGTTCATGACTAGCATGGACTTACCTAGAGATTTGTGTTGTGATTGCAATTGTGGGAGTCTTATCCATTGTGATTGTAGTTTGTGGATCATGGTTCCTTCATGGATTGTTCCATATGATCTCTTCTTCTTATTTTATCTTTTTATAGGGTTGGACCTATATTTGCAAAATGTTTCCTGCTTTGGGGAATGTTATTCTTGTGCCAACTTATAGTCATGATTTTGTATAAAATAGGGATTGGTCTCATGTTAGAAGGAAAGTTGGGAGTAAATTAGAGAAGGTATAATAGTGGGCTATTGACCTAAAGCTTGCAGGAATATTTCAGATAGATTTTAGCTTTTTTTATTTGTATGTGACCATAACCAAGAAGGCCTTACATCCTAACATGTATGATTAAATTATGATAAATAAATCATTTCTCACATATTATTATGTCAATTTTTTTTTTTTGTGTTTACTCTTTTTTGAGGTTGGACATCTCCTTTAGGGATTCTCTCACCTTGGTGCTGCAATAGGTAACCCCTAAGCCTCGAAAGGGTTAGTGTTTCCATACCCTTGTTCCCTAAAATATGCACATAGCAGAGATCATCAGGGGTTCAAAGACCCTCACACCCTTTGGGTGTTGATGAGTCTCCAAATCCCAATCCCTAATACTTTCCTTTCCTTTGTTTTGTTTAATATGGGCATCAAGGGTTTGGCAACCCTCCATCTCAAAATGGGATTAGAGATCATCCTACCCCTGACTCCTGATGCTTACATTTGTAACAAAAAATTTATTAATATAATTGTTTGAGAATTTGAGGGTCATTGACCCTTGGTGACTCGAAAGGGCTCACAAATCTATGACCCCTAAAACTACAATTTTCATGATGTTTTCTTTACAAAGGGGGTTTTGATGTAATCAATGTGGCTGTATAGTCAGAAAATGGAATCACTTCCATGGTAGAATGGTTTAGCCTTCAGGGTAAGTTTTTGGGGGTCATGTCAAGCACCTTGAATGGGTTCCTAACTTTGATCTGGATTTATCCCCCTGTTCTACCCCATTTCCACTCTTTCCAGCCTATTTCTGGAAACCCATATTGAGAAACTGGGACTTTAACATTAGAGTCTAGGTTGACCTTTTTGAGTCAAGGTCGACCTTGACCTTGACCTAGGTCACAATCTTTTTTTTCAGGTCTAGGGCCCAAATTCCAGACTCTTAGGGTTTATGGATGTCGGTCTTTGGAAAAAGTTAATTCCTGCTTCTGGGTCGGCTATTTCAGACTTTGGGACATAAAATCCTCAATTATATTTAACATAGGTCCTATTCTAGGGGAATGGGTCCAATTAGAATTTAATTCTCCTATACCAGCCTCTATAGAAGATTTTGGCCTAATTTCATAGAAAAGGAATCTTTTGTCTCTCATTTTCTCTAATCATTACCAAGCATCAAGAGGCAAAAGCATAATCAAGAATCCTAAAACTTTCAAGACTTGAAGAGTGAGATCCAAAGGTGAAGAAGAAATATTTTAAGTAAGCCAAGTAGCCATTTAAGCATTTATCCATTCTCAAGCACTTCTCAAGCATCCATTTTCATCAAGGAGATCCATTGGTGGCCATTGAAGGATTCAAGCTCCATGGAGCCCTATTGTTGAAGATTTCTCCATCCACATTCCTCCAAGACTCTTCCAATTAAAGAACCCATTCAAGATTGGTGTTGAATATCTAAAAATAAATTGATTGAAGACATCCTAAATTCTCCATTCTACATTCTACATTCATTTGGTGCATCCATACTTGTGGATTCAAGGATTTGAATCCTCCACAAGCACTTTTACATGAGCAAGGTGAATTGTTTCATTTACTTTATTTATTTCTGCAATTTCAATTATATATTTGAGGTTAATTCAAAAACCAAGGTTTGAATAAGGAAAACCCCTCCCACAACAAACAAACCCCTTTTTATTGTAGGAACATGTTTGGAGCAGCAGATCGGGATAGAGATTCAGATGCCCTTTTCAGCAAACTTATGGGATCCAAAAATAGAATTTCAGTCTGAGACTTTTTAGGTCGATTGTGACCTAGGGCGCAATTGGAAATTATAGAAAATGGTGACATTAACTTGAGGGTACAAATCAAAACTATCTCAGAACAAAAAAATATTTTGGGGTTCTGTCCATCTCTGCGTTTCTATTCCAGATCTAGTCTCAGATTTTTCAGAAACTCAACACAGGCTTCAGAAAATAGCATTCTTTGATCTACAATATTTCAAGGTTAGTGCATTTATCCTATTTAATTTAATTAATGTTATCAATCTATCTAAATTACATTCAAATTAATCAAATCAATCAAACACGAGTACTTTGATCTTCCTTCCTTATTCTTATTTCCAAATGATTGATTCATTTATGCATTGATCCTTCCTTTTGGGTTTAAATCAATTTGGATCTTTCATTTACATATCTAAGGATAGAAAGAGAGCATATTATTTACCCCCATAATAATAAAAAATAAAAAAATATTCAAATGTAACATATAGACCATGTATTCAATTTCTTATGTTACATTTTGGTGAACCTGCGATAGACAACTCTTTCTTTTTGGTGTTAGATTTACATCTTTTATGTTAGATCTTGCATGCATATTAGCTTAGTTTTCTTTTATGTTCTTGCATTTCCTTTCAAAAATTAAATTCAACTCTTTTCTTTCTAAATTAGTTCATTTACATTACATTGGTGTATGAGCTTTACCACTTCTAGTCCTACTTATAGTATCCCAGTTAGAAGAAGCCGTAGACTCATGGGTTCCTTTGATCCTGAATCTTCCTCTCCTTTCCGTAGGATCCCGGATGAAAACTTGAATACTCATGATGGAGAATAACTCTTCTCACTCATCTCATGATGTGGAGGATGCTTTAAGGATTCCTCCTAAACAAGTGCAAAAACTTTCAACTGAACTTGATAAAATGGGAAATTGGCTTATCCAAGAAAATTGTAATAAAGATTCTATTCAAGCTGTAGAGGCTCTTAAGAAATTCCTTTGTGATAGTGATCAAGGTGTTAATTTATTGCATGGTATCACTCATATTTTGCATTCAAATGTTAAACCTTTAGCTCAAGAGGCTCAAGATCTAGGATATACACCTCCTATCACTAGTCGAGAACCTTATTTTGTTACTTTACCTAGCATTCCTACTTATACTCCTCCTTTGATGACTACATCTCTCGCAATTTCATCTATTCCTATGAGTATTCCAACAGTATCTTTACCTACCTTGCAACCTTCATATTATAGTGTACCTTTTACCTATACTAATCCTCTTCCAACTGTGGTTCCAAATGTTCCACCAATTGTATCTTCCATTCCTGCTGCTTCCTACACATTTCCCAGTGTTCCTAACATTCCTATGCCACCTGTGTCTTCTAATGATTCCACAATTATTAGTTTGGCTCAAACTGTGTCATCTTTACAACAACAACTTGCATCATTAACTCAATCCAAGTTTAGCATTCCTACATGTGACATGGGTAGTCCCTTATCTTTAGACATTATTTGTGCTGCTATTCCTCAACAAGCCAATATGGCTCATTTAGAGAATTACAATGGTAAAGGCGATCATGTTAGTCATGTTAATACATTTTAAATCCTTTGTAGTGATTATGCTCATGACCATAGGATTTTAGCTAAACTATTTGCTACAACCTTTCATGATAAGGCTTTGCAATGGTATTGTTCTTTACCTCCTTATTCTATTGATTCTTTTCCTAAAATTGCTAATACCTTCATTCAACAATTTCAAAATAACATTGGTCCGCAAGATTCCTTAACTGATTTAATGCATTATAAACAAAACACGAAGGAAAAATTGACTGATTTCATAGGTAGATTTAAGCATTTGTATGCTCAGATTTCTTATCCTATTGCTGATATTGATATTCAACACATGTTTATTTCAAATTTACAAAAGGATATTAGAGATAAGATTTTTCTTACTGAATTTACCTCTTTTCAACAACTTTGTGCAACACTTCATCATTATCAATTACAAGTGAGCCAATTTGAGAGAAACACTCCAATGGCTCTTGTTCCAGTTGATTAGAGTGACAATGCTCCTAATTCTAATAAATTTCAAAAACCTAACAACTACATCAAGATTAATAAATAGATGAATGCGGTTGCTGATCAAGTTGTTGTTGCATCTCACAATGCCACTTTTGCATCCACTACTTTCTGTATGAATCGTACATTTACTCCTCTCTATGAATCTTTACATTCCATTATGAGTAGGTTGTTAAGTGCTAATATGATTACCTTGCCTCCTATTCAACCTCTCCTTCCTACTATTATAGCTTCAAAATCCTTTGATTCTAAAGCTTTTTGCCAATACCATCACTAGAATGGCCATGATACTGAAAAATGTTATTCTCTGAAACATAAAGTTCAAGACTTAATCGATTCCAATGATTTATGTGTTGATAATCTTGATAGTAATGGAAACAAATCTATCTCTCCTCCTAATCAAAACCTTCAAATCTACATGAATCATCTATCTACACATGATACTAATACTATTGCTCAACCATCTTCCATGGATATCATACACAATTCAAAGATGGATGATCTTAATCACATTGTTGATTATGTGGAGAGCATTGTTGTATCTCAACCTATTGTTCAAGATCCTTCACCTCCACCTCAACTTCTAGTTCTACCTAAACCTCAGAAAAAAACTAAGGATAAGCGACCTCAGGAACTTTCAATTACCTTTGATGATTCTGAGACTATTAAGGCTCCCAATGGTCCCCTTTATATTTATTCTAGGATTTCTAAGATACCTACGTGTGGTTTTCTTGTTGATCCCACATATTTAATAAACATTATTACTAAGGAAAATATTTTTATGAAAGGCCTAAAATGTGATTATTATGATCCATTAGATGCATGGATCCAAACTTGTAATGGTTTTCTCTATCCTGCACTTGGTTCTATTAACTTACCTATTGAACTTTGTGGCAAGGTTGTAGATACTACCTTCATCATTGTTCCTACATCTGATCAATTTCAAGTCAAATTTGGTTTTCCTTGGATAACTGCTATGCATGTTATTACTTCTCCTATTCATAAATGTCTTAAGTCTATTCATAATGGAGAAGTAAAAACTATTAATCATATTCTATATCAACCTTCTAGGCCTAGAGATTGTGCTACTCTTGATTTATTTTGGCCCTCATTACCTAACTCATGTCCTCTCCCTGACAACCTTTTTCACTCATATCAAGCCTATAAAAATCACAAGATAGTTGAGTTAAGCATGCCTCTGATAGATCTCAACCGTGGTATTTTTCCAACTCCTTCTATACCTCCTTTATCCATTACTACTAATTCTATTACTCAACCTCCCAGTATTGCTTCTCAGCCTACTATGAATCCTATCAATCCTCCTATAGAACCTGTGAAGGAATAAGTGGTTATTCCTCCTATTTCTCTACATGTGTCAAAAAAAGAAAAATGTAATAAATCTTCTAAGTAACATCGTAAGAAGTGTAGAGCTAATGCTAGGGCCCATGCTTCTCTTTTTTGAAACTCTTTATCTTCTTTTGATCAACCTATGCCTGATGTGTTGAAAGAATTCAATATTCACAATGATGTTAAGATGAATGAGTATGATGATCCTATTTGCATCTTAGATTCAATTTCAATTAATCTTGATGAGGATGATACTTTAGATGATCTTATTGATCTTAGTGATGAATATGAGACCATTGACCTTGACACTGACTTACCTCATATGCTTTCAACTCAATTGACAATTACACCTAGTATCGAGAAATGTGTTTCTCAAGAGGATCCTTGTTTGGAACTGAATATTATTCCTACTATATTGGATATAGTCCCTCTTGCGAGTTTCCCACCTTCCCTACATGATATAAACCAAGATGGGGAGAGTAGGCGATGTGCCTAATTTTCTTATCCTTCATGGTTCTACTCTCTTTGGGGAACGGTGTCAATTCATCTACAATAATATCATATTTATATGTACATGTTATCTTATGATCATACTGACCCCACAGTAGGTAGATCCCTTTTGTGCTCTTTGTATGTTTATGTGATATTTACCATGAGTTGTCTTTGTTTAGGGGCATCTTGTAGTGGAAACGTAATTAGTAGAGTTTTTTATGTTTCCATCAAGCCATTGCTCCTATTAAAGTGTTAGCAATGACTTTAACATGGGGGCATATTCTCTACTCACTTTTTGCACACACACACGCTCAAAATATTTTCAAATCTTAAAATTTTTTCCATTTATGGATTAAAGGTCAATCCTTAAAGCATGGACATTTTACTTTTTTAGGATCTCTTGATCCCTCTAGTATAAATTTACATAGATCTCTTGATCCCTCCAGTTTCAATATACAATATTTTGATCCCTTAAGGTTGAAGGGTGGCCTTGAGAATGGATCTCCTTGATGGGTTGACTAGTGAGTAGCCACATTCACTAGGTGGTTCAACTCCATCTTTCCAGTTATACGTTTTTATTGTATGGTTCACAATGGGACATAAGTTCTCATTGGGTGAGGTGACCATACCCTCTCTCTCCTTCTCCTTAATTGGTGATGTCTCTCTTATTGTGATCATAGGGTTGATAAAGACTTAATTCCCTTGGGGGCTTGAGGATTTCTTCGTCCCTTTATGATTCTAATAATATTATCTATTCTTTATGATCTCCTTTACCAAGAGTTTGTATTGAGTCCATACTCTTGCTAAAGTGGAGGCTAAATGTATAGTCGGAAAATGGAAGCACTTCCATGGTAGACTAGTTTAGCCTTCCAAGTAAGTGGTTTGGGGTCATATCAAGCACCTTGAATGGGTTCCTGACTTTGATCTAGCTTTATCCCCCTGTTCTACCACATTTCCACTCTTTCCAGCCTATTTCTGGCAACCCAGATTGAGAAACTGGGACTTTGGCCGTGGGGTCTAGGTCGACCTTTTTGGATCAAGGTTGACCTCAACCTTGACCTAGGTCACAATCAACCTTTTTCAGGTCTAGGGCCCAAATTCCAAAATATTAGGGTTTCTGGATGTCGGTCTTTGGAAAAAGTCAATTCCTTCTTCCGGGTCAACTTTTTTAGACTTTGGGACAAAAAATCCTCAATTATATTTAACATAGGTCCTCTTCTAGGGGCATGGGTCCAATTAGAATTATATTCTACTATGTCAGCCTCTCTAGAAGATTGTTCCCTAATTTCATATAAAAGGAATCTTTTCTCTCTCATTTTCTCTAATCATTACCAAGCATCAAGAGGCAAAAGCATAATCAAGAATCCTAAAACTTTCAAGACTTGAAGACTGAGATCCAAAGATGAAGAATCAAGATTTTAAGCAATCCAAGTAGCCATTGAATAATTTATCCATTCTCAATCACTTCTCAAGCATCCATTTTCATCAAGGAGATCCATTGGTGGCCATTGAAGGATTCAAGCTCCATGGAACCCTATTGTTGAAGATTTCTCCATCCACATTCCTCTAAGCCTCTTCCAATTTAAGAACCCATTCAAGATTGGTATTGAATATCTATAAATAAATTGATTGAAGACATCCTAAATTATCCATTCTACATTATAAATTCATTTGGTGCATCCATACTTGTGGATTCAAGGATTTGAATCCTCCACAAGCACTTTTACATGAGCAAGGTGAATTGTTTCATTTACTTTATTTATTTCTGCAATTTCAATTATATATTTGAGGTTAATTCCAAAACTGGGGTTTGACTAAGGAAAACCCCTCCCCCAAAAAATAAACCCCTTTTTCTTGTAGGAACAAGTTCAAAACAGAAAATTGGGATGGAGATTCAGATACCCTTTTCGGAAAACTTCCAAGATCCAAAAATAGAATTTCAGTCTGAGACTTTTAGGTCAATTTTGACCTAGGGTGAAATCAAAAATTCTAGAAAATGGTGACATTGACTTGAGGGTACAAATCAAAACTGTCTCAAAATAGAAAAAGATTTCAGGGTTTTGTCCGTCTCTGCGTTTCTATTCCAGATTTGCTCTTGGATTTTCTAGAAACTCAACATAGGCTTCAGAAAACAACATTCTTTGATCTGCAATATTTCAAGGTTAGTGCATTTCTCCTATTCAATTCAATTAAGGTTATCAATCTATCTAAAATACATTCAAATTAATCAAATCAATCAAACATGGGTACTTTGATCTTCCTTCCTTATTCTTATTTCCAAATGATTGATTCATTTATGCATTGATCCTTCCTTTTGGGTTAATCAATTTGGATCTTTCATTTACATATCTAAGGATAGAAGGAGAGAATCTTATTTACCCCCATAACAATAAAAAAAACAAAACAATATTCAAATGTAACATATAGACCATGTATTCAATTTCTTATGTTACAGTGGGTTTTTTTGAATTGTTAAATAAATGAATCCACAGGATGTATTATTTCTTGATCGTTAGTTAGTTTTTAGATTTAATTTATTTTCAATAAAACCAAAAATGTGTTAATAAGCGCCTTTTCATATGTAGAACAAGATATGACTTGAGTTGTGCTAATGAAGTACAAATTCCTCAAATACAACATGCCCTAAAGGTTGGGTAACAACCACTTAGATATCAGGGATGCCAATGTAGGTCACATGGACCTGAAAGAATTCACCATCTAAGAGTAAAAAATCAAATCAAGACACTAGATGACACCTATTTTTTCCAATCTAGGCTGGTATATGCAATATCATATTCTATTTCTATTTAATTTCTTGATTTGATAATGGTTTGTGTTAAAAAACTAAAATCCTGAGTGTATGGTCTTTGGGAAACTTGGAGAGAATATACTAGATATTAGGCTAGATAACATTGAAAAGGTCTTCAAAATTTCTCTTTATGACAAGTATAGTAATGTTTCCAAGGTGAAGTCACAAAGGTTTTGTGTTGCTAAACATGATATTAAAGCTTATGTAAATGATAATTACTAGGAGAGACCAAGGAAAGAACACAAACTTTAAGAGATGGATCTTCATAGAGGATTCCTATGAGAGGACATCTAGAACTAAGTCACTCTTCTCATTAGGGTATTTGGGATTCCACAAGCTATATAGTTGGATCCTTTGGTGGTTTTTTACATCAAGACCTTTCAGAAGAGAAAGGAAAATATTGACTCGGGTAAGATCATTAGTGATAATCTGGATAAACTATTGTAGCAAGTTAAGATTGACCAATGCTTCTACATGACATCATACATGGTCTACTTGTTGGAAACATATAGTAATTTCCCAGGAATCATAGTTGATAGGTATTTGATTGATGAAAGGACTCGGATCATCACTCATTACCCTTAGTTATTTTAGAGATAAGAAGTAGAGAATACAAATTATAGGATTGTTAATGACACATTTATCTTTGCAGTCATAAGGGCCATTGAAGGGTATTTTTGAAAGAGATTGTTAGTAGAGGTCTATTCTCAAGTTAAGAAGGTTGGTAACTACTATACCCAATTCTAGACATTCAGATACATTTAGGAGGAAAGTTGTACATTACAACCTACAAAGCTTCCCAAGTATGCATTTGACAAGTTGGTGCTCATGAAATTGTGTAGGTAGATCTCAAATGCTCACAATTTTATTGTGAGAAAAAATAAACCTTGTTTCAAGTTTCCCATTAGGATAGGGGCACACTTTTCCCAAGATATGAAAGTAGATAACACTATGGAGCTTGAATGGGATAAGTTTCCATTTGATAAAATATCCATTGGAAGTAGTAAATTTTTACCCAATAGGTACTTTTAGCCATGTCATGGAGCCAAACTTCAAACATGAACCGAATGTCTAAGATTATTGAGGAAATTGCATAGATGACTACAAGCTGTAAGTGATATTATTGCATAATGGATCTTGACTTGGTAAGGCATGTTGAGTGAATGTATATTTTAGATACAATTAGGGAAATAGATTTAGAAGAAAGGTTGATGCTCTTGTGCAATAAGGACACAGTGTACACTAAACCTATTTTCAATTCTGATGTGTTGGAGGAAGAGTTGGAAGATATCAAGCATCACATTAGACATGTGATAAGGTGTACACAATAATGGTTGGAAAAGCCATACAAATTAGATCCAGTCCTAATAGTTGAAGGACTAGAGAATATTCCCAAGTATAATTCCAAAGGATCAAAAGGAAAGAACAATCCCACTTTAAAACATGCTTCACCAAATATAGCTCCAAGAGACGTCTCATGTCATGATTGAATCATAGTTAATAAGACACCATCATAGATAATTATAAATTAAAAAGTGTAGGAGAAGAAACAAGAAATTTATTCCTCTTCTGCTTTTCTAATCATGAGTATTCCTCCACCATAGGTAGCCACTGGTATTATAGCTACACCATCCTCTTCTCAAGTGGCTACCATATCAACAACCTCTCCCACAATTATAGTAGTGATTTCACCCTCATCATATGGGCCTAGGATTCCTCCTTTAATAGTTAGATTTACCAAGAAAATTATGCCTTCTATGGGGAAGGGGAAAGTTCATAGGAGACCGAGGAAGACTGCGTCTAAGATGGATCTAGTCTTTGAAGGGCCTGATGAAAATGAGGGAGAGGAAGATGCAAGACCTTAGTTGGTCACCTATAGAAGAACCAAAGAAGTCATTTCTTCCACCCAATTTATTATCCTAGGAGATCCCTCTTGAGAGAGGAATTTGTTAGAACTTCCTCAATATCAAGAAGAATAGGTCACTTCATCAGTTGAGTTAGATAACTTATAGGAGCATTAACTAAAATAATAGGATCCATTGGATCCCTGAGATGAATTCTATATTTCTAATTTTATAGATTTAGAAGGAATCTATAACTGGGAAAGGATAACCTACAGGCTAAGGAGCTCAAGATGATAACTAAAATAGGTGTTTCTATGAAAGAAAGAGGATTTAGAAGTAGAGAAACCTAATGACCACGAGTTTAATAAAGAATAAGTAAATAAAGAGGAAGTCATGGAGGAAATTAAAGAAGAAAAGGTACAAGAGAAGAAAATGGGATGCTTCTTCTCCTTCCCAACATGTGGTAATCTAGTATCAACTAGAGGAATAACAACATGGCACTTCTTCTCCTTCCCAACATTTGGGAATCCAATCTCAATTGGATCTGATTCTAATAGCTAAAGGACTAGAGAATATTCCCAAGGAAAATTCCAAAATATCAAAAGGTAGGAAGGATCCCACTTTAAAATGTGCTTCACCATATATAGCTCCAAGAGAACTCTCAATTCATACTTAACGCCTAGTTAATAACACACCATCATAGTTAGTTAGGAATCAAAAAGCTTAGGACAAGAAACAAGGAGGTGCTTCCTATTATGCTCCTATGATCATGAGTATGCCTCTGCCATAGGTAGTCACTAGTGTTATAGCTTCACCATCCTCTTCTCAAGTGGCTACCATATCAACATCCTCTCCCACGATCATAGCACTGGTTCCACCCTGATCATCTAGGCCTAGGATTTCACTTTTCATAGTGAAACTTCCCAAGAAAATTAAACCTTCTATGGAGAAGGGGAAAGTATATAGGATATTGAGGAAGACCACGTCTAAGAGGGATCCATTATTTGAAGTGCCTAATGAGATCAAGGAAGAGGAGGATACGATACATTACCTGGTAACTCATAGAAGAATTAGATTAGTCATTGTCACTACCCAAGTTCTTATCCTAGGATGCCCCTCTTTAGAGAAGAATTTCTTATAACTTCCTCAATGTCAAGAAGAATATCTTTCTCCACCAGTGGATCTAGATTCCTTACAAGAGCATGAAATAAAAGTATAGGATCCATTTAAATTTTGTAGATTTAGAAGGAATTAGTAAGCTAGGAAAGGATAACCTACATGATGAGGAGCTCGATATGATAACTAATATAGGTGCTAGTACTAACGAAAGAACATGTAGAAGAAGAGAAACCTGATGACTAGAAATTGAATAAAGAAGAAGTAAATAAAGAGGAAGAGATGGGGGAAATTGAAAAGGAAAATGTTTATTTTGATAGAATAGGACACTTCTTCTGCTTCCCAATAGGAGTGGATCTAGTATCAACTAGAGGAACAATAAAAATATGCTTCTTCTCATTCCAAAAATGATGTCTCCCCTCCTTCATAATAGGTGTCTTCTCTAATTCAAGTCGAGAAAGAAGAGGAATCAAAAAATATTTTCTAAATTTAGACATATCATCCCATTTCTATGACATCCACTCCTACCTAGTTAACCAAGTACATCCAACCAATAAATAGGACCTACATGGATTTTTAAATACAAGAGCTCTAATTGGGAAGAAAGGGTTTCCAACAAGGAAAATCAAGCTAGGAGAAATGAAAAAGGATATCGTATGTGACTGTAGACAAGAAAGGGAGATGGAAATATCAAGTAGAACCTCCTGCTAAAGGTAAGCTAGTTGAGGTGTTGGTACCAGGAGACTACACAGTAGAGGAAATTAATCTAGGTATCCCAACTCTTGAAGGTGAGAAGGTTTTAATGGGTTTGGATATCACCTCTATTTTCAAGAGGTTGCATAAAGATAAATATTTAGAGGAGAATAAAGAGATGAGGTTGATAATTGATCGATTAGATGGTGTCATCGGCCAAAATAGTCCATAACCATAATTCAAGTAGAAATAGAGGAAATAAAGAAAGATTTGTAGGTAGACCCATTTGTGTAGTCATGTGCACAATGGAGAGATGAATTAGAAAAAAGGGGGAAGTGGCAATCAGAGTAGTTTTGACTCTTTACCTTTCTATGTATAAGGAGTTGACCATTTTTTATGAGATGATGGAAAATTATGAGAATACAAGCTTTGATCACATGATTCAATTACAGGAGGACTTCCTTCCAATTTTATAGAAGATCAAGAAGACAAGTGCATATAAGCTACTTAAAATAGTAGTTTTGGAGGAAGAAACCATTGGTCTTCCAGTCGTATGGATAATATTGATGAAAGTGGCCATAATGTTTTTAGGAATAAGTAGAACTCCATTATGAAAAAGGGAGAATCCATAGGTGCATTGATGAGAAAAGTTGAAGACTTTATTACAAAAATCTCTTGTTCATTCGGGAAACATAAGGAAAATAAAATTATGAACAACATTGTTGGAATTGTGTCAGAATTCAAGAATATGTTTTAGACCATTGATTCAAAAGAGTCCATTGATTGGTTCACAAGGGTAAAACATGATATTTTGAATATACAAAAGGAGCTTCCATAGTTTGGGTTTGTAGAAAATAAATTGAAGACATTCAAAAAGAACTTGTAGGTATAACTAAATTTTAATCAAACTCCTAACACTAATGAAGTGCTTAGTGGTTTCACACAAGCACTCCTAGATGCAACAGATAATCTTTGAGGTTATGAGGAGAGTGAAGTGCATATTTTGAGTTTTTTTTCAGCACAAAGAAGAAATGTAAGACCTAAGATAATATTATTGAGAGGGGGGTGAGTCGGTAATCTACCAATAAATCAAAATTATCAATCGCTAGAACTTAAAACAACATTCACAAGATTAACCTTAATTACACCCAATATAAATCATAAACATCAAAGATCGTCCTAAAATTTGGCACAGATTTATCATGTGGAAACCAAAATAGGGAAAAAACCACGATGGGGATTAGTATTCACTAAATGATGTACTCTTCTAAAGTATGCCCTGTGAGGAGCTTAGCCCTATTAGGAGTTTATAAAAACACTATTAGGTGCTACCTGGTTAAGGGATTCTCCTTAAGCCTGTTAGGACCTTTACCCTGTTAAGAGTAGCCTTGTTAGAGAACTTAAAACACAAACTAATGTGTCACCTTGTTAGAGGATTTACAATAAAGATCTGTTAGGGTCTACCCTTTTAGCGGATATGACTTGCTGTAACTATTAGGGAACAACAACAACAACAACAACAACAACAAAAATAATAATGATCTGTAAAATAACACTACCTCTACTTGATTAGATCCATTGAAGCACACAATCACTTCTAAGAAAAATTAACTCTTACCTTGCTTTATTTCAACATACACCTTGTTAGAAATGTAAAATATCTTGGCTTCATGGTGTCCTCTTGAAAATTTTCTAGGTGTTTTAGGCCTGGTGGCAGTGTCTTGTTTGTTCTTAAGGTCCAAAAACCCTAGTTTGTTCATGCAAAACCCCAAACCCAAAGTGGTCAGTTCTATTTCATCATTACCTTTTTTTTCCACTTACAACAATTAAGTCATGTATTTTATATCGCTGTCAAAAAGGCCACTTTTCTTCCTAAGTCCTAGGCAGGGTCCCATTTTAATTTTTCCTAAGTTTGTAAGTCCCTAAAAACTTTATGTTTTGTATCTTTTTGAGCATGTCTTTCTTAATCCTATTGTAGATTTTATTCCTTTAATGCAAAGATTATCTCCTTTTATTCATCAAGGCATCATGTCGTGATGCCATCTATCTAGGTCGGATCTTGTGATGTCAACATTTTTCAAAAGGTAGTTGCAACTTTGTGAACCATCAAATCTTTTTGATAGTGCGACAGTCATTATGCCTTAAAGCGGAAGCTACAAACCTTTTAATATTCAAGGGTACATGATCGAGTGCCACATGGAAAGTGGTTGGGCTTCCTCGAGGGTTAAATTTCTGTCAGATTGCATTTCAATCAATGGTGTGCACCGAGCCTTAATGGGATAGATGTAGTTTGTTTAACATTCAAGGCTTCACACCTCGACGCCAAGTGTCCCTCTATGATCGATGATAGAAGTAGGTTCATCAGCCGTCAGATCTTTCTGATTATGTGGTCAGTGCTAAGCCTTTAAGAAAAGGTGAGAGAATATTAATGTTCCCAGATTTGTGATGAAGTAACTATTAGAATATTCCCAAAGGATAACTGAGAGGGGGGGGGGGTGAATCAGTTATCAGTTACTTAAGTCCTTTTCTTTACTTCTTCAAATTTAGTATACAACAAAGTAAATGCATAATCAGATAACACAGTACTCAACACACAATTTGATTACGGGGAAATCAAATGGTAAAAACCCCGGTGGGAATTAGCACCCACAATAAACTATAATTATTTGTAGTAATCCTTGTTAGAAGATATTTCAACCCTATTAGGAGTTGTACAATACAATGCAATAAGTATAGTGACTTGGTTAAGGGTTGGACCTTGTTAGGAGTCTTTTACAAATAACCCTGTTAGGGGTGGTGGACTCACTATCCAAAATCTCACTGCTTGATGGTGAAGGCTACAACCTTCTGTATAATAGATATGCACTATATCTAATGATAAAATATAGAGTAGACCTATTGTCTTGATTAGTTCTAGTGTATTACAATCTTTCACTTCTTCTTCACATAGATCCTTGATGAATGAACCAACTCTGATAATCTGCTCTGTACATCTTTCTTCACATTTCGTATCATTCACACTTAGCGTATCATAAT
>MU226891.1:96368-118267 GCA_018584345.1 Thuja plicata
GTGCTTCTTCCTTGGAGGACGACCTTAAACTGGGAAATCCTTCCGACCGGTATATAAACAAGGCGCGAACCAAAGTTCTGTCTTATCTAGCCAAGCTCAGGCGAGGTGTGTTGATGATAGTCTGGATCGGGTGAATATCCCTAAGGAGCCAGCATGATCAATTAGGCTCTCAAGTGAGTCATGCATGTACAAACCGATTGGAGAGACACCACGGACTCTAACTACAACCTTGATTAAATAGAGGCCAACTTGTTTTACCTCCGAATAGATATTTTATTATAGTGCAAGGGGTTGCAGAATTTCCCCCCAAGATTCCCAACATATGTGTCCCACGGTATTTGTGTAGTGAAAGAGATCTTCACTCCACAGCAACAATACCTGAAAATGGAAAAAACACGGGCACCTACGACGTGGACCTTCGTGTCCTAGTAGTGTGACAATAGCTGTGTGAGCTAACGGACATTCAAGCATTGGGCCTATAACATCATATTCTGAAGCCAATTTGACCTAGATTAAAATTGATTGTTCTTTGTTGAGGCCACGTGATAACATTGCAACTTGAAAAAGTTGTAGAACATACACAATCTCAAATCTTCAAAACACAGTGTCTATTGTGCTTGTTCCTTTGATCAGTTTATGAAAACGCAAAATTTTCCAAATGCACTAAACTGTAAATTCCATCATAAGATCGTACCCTATTTTTCCTGAGTCGTATCTAGTTTTTAAAATCACATCTGGTGCACATGCTCATATCTGGTCTAGCAAACAGTCGCATCTAGTGCTTTAGGATCGTATCTGGTTTTTAGGATCGTATCTGGTCTGACATAAGCTTGTATCTGGAGGCTCGCATCTTGGGCAGTGGGCATTTCTAGCAATCTTTCCTAGAAAGTCTTGGTTGTTTTAGATACCCTTTGGGCTCTTTAGTTGGTTCCTATTGCCTATTCTGGTCTCCCTGTTGTTATTTTTGAAAATTTAGAAACATCTACCTTGCATGCTCAGTCAATTTTTCATAATCTGTTCAAACACGTGTGGTCTACCCATTTCCTACCAACAACTTGATTCCCAGCTCACTATCAGGGCATTCTAACCCTCTGACGCTGGAATCATTTACATCCACCAAACAAACCAAACATTTACTTCTACCTAGACACACTCACTTGAACGATCTGAAAACCTTGCTAAGTACTATTGGGACACGTTGACGAAGTTGAGGAACAAACTTCATGGTTAACATGAGATGCAATACGTACACAACTGAAGAATCAAAAGTGATACCTAAAACATCACACCTTCAAGGAGAAACTTCTCAAAGTTCCCTATTCAATCTAGACTCACCTCAAATGGATACCAACACTAACGATTGGAGTAAAGCCTTTGATGGCTATGGCAAACAACCACAATCTGAAGCATCGGAAGAACAAGAAAAACCCAGGTATGAACGTAATTCGTTTGGGTCAGATAGTGACGAAGAAATCCCTGAAGATGAATACGAGAAGCTAAGACAAAGAAAAAGAGTTCACAAACTCTTAGAATGAATCATCAGTGATGACAAGGAAAAATACTTTCTCCACTTAGCATCCACCAGTGTCAAGTTACCGAAAGATTATAATGTGGAAAACCTCAAAGAGAAGGAAGTACCAAATCCCATATCAATCCTTACCAAACAGCTCGCTCAAATGCAAACAGAACTTACCAACCTCAAGCAAGAGAAGGACAAACCAAAAACACCATACTCTTTGGATGTTATTTTTCCTTTTCCCTTTGAAAAGAGTATCACCATGGTTCTGTTTCCTCCTAATGTGGCAAGACCAAAATATGACAAATACACAGGAGAAACTGATCCATATGATCATGTGAGAGAGTTTTGCGCTCTTAGCATTGAATATATGCATGAACCCACTTACCTCATGATACTGTTCCTAGGAAGTCTAGGGGGAAATGCTATGGAGTGGTTTTCCAAATTGAATCCAAAGGTCAAAATGTTTGAAGAATTGATGCAACGATTTATCCAACACTACTCTTATAACATTCAACGCGAGGTTACCATGATGGATCTTTGTAACACCAAATAGAAAACTGGTGAATCCTTTACTCACTTCTTACAACGATGGAGGAAAATCTTTGCACGATATTCAAGAGTTATCCCTGAAACGGAAAAGATGGAGATCTTTGTCAATAATCTCATACCTGAATTAAGCTACGCTCTACAAATGAAAGATTCTCCTAGCTTTGATAGGATGATTAAGAATGCTCTCCATATCGAGGAGGTTATGGTCAAAAAGGGGGAGATTACCCTTCAAAATGAAAGCAAAGGTAGTAGCTCCATTTCCAAACCTAAATGGTGGAAAAACAATAAAAATGTTGTCAATGACGGAGTAGTTGATGCTTCCAACATTAATTCCAAAACCGAATCATTCAATCTTACTAATGGAATGCAAGCAAGCAAGGAGGCTAAAATAACACCTCTCATTCCTAAAGCCAACAATGACAATGATAGAGGACGTACATGGAATTCAAAACCTCAAAGAAGATTCACACCTTTGGGAGAACCCCTTGAGACTGTTCTAAAAACATTGGTGGATAATAAACTCCTCACAATTCCCGATTCAAAACCTTGGGAACCAATGGTTAAGCCTCGATGGTGGGATGATAACTCCTACTGTGTCTTTCACAAGAACAAAGGACACAAGACAAACAATTATCTTAAACTCAAGCACGTTATCCAGGACCTCATTGAAGGAGGTAAAATCAAGGTGGATGGACACACTACCAATGCAGACCACACGGCATTTAATAAACCATTCCCCAACTACAATCAAGGAGAAACATCCAAAGGGAAAGGTAATGAGGTAAACTATACCTACTCAAAAAGTGACAATGTGATCAACATGCTTAACATTAAAGATGAACCTATCAACATGGTCACTATCAAAGGAGCCTCGTTCTCCACAAATGCTGTAACTCATAGCTAAGCACAGGTTACGATCAAGGGACCTCCAAAAAAAACATCTACACCCAAGGTTCCTATTGTCACTGTACCTAAAGCAGGCACAAAACATGTGGTCACTATTCCTGGAGCAAAGTATGACTTGGTGGATCAATTGCAAAGAACTGCTGCCAAGATTTCTATCTTTGAATTGCTTAAAATATCCACTGTGTACAGAGAAATCCTAGAACAAGCTCTACACGCTGCTAATGTTCCAAAGGATATAGATATAGACAAATTCTAAGCGATGGTCAATCACATATCAGCACCACATTATCTCACCTTTTCTGAGGAAGATGACAAATCATTGACCCATCCACATAATCAACCTCTCCATATTGAAGTTCTCATTCATAAATCCTGTGTTCGACGCGTATTGATAGATGGAGGTGCTGGATTAAATATTTGTACATTGGATCTTGTCAGGAGGCTAGGCCTCTCAGAGAAAACAATTGATTCCTTAAATAAAATAACCATTAAGGCATATGATGAGGAAGAAAGATCCTCCCGAGGAATTATTTGTCTACCTGTCAGAGTTGGACCAATTGAAAGAGATGTTATGTGTCAGGTTCTGGATCTACCACTAGCCTACAACATTCTACTAGGAAGACCATGGATCCATGAGATGCAGGCTGTACCATCTACATATCATTAATGCATCAAGTTCCCACATAATGGTATAGAAGTGACAATTCCTACGGATGCCAACTATGCTTGCAACAATATTAAAGAAGGTAGCATGGTCCCACACAACAAGGAGGCTATGGATGAAGTTTCTCCTGAAACTACCAAAGACATGGTCATGAAAAGCTTTAGAAAAACATTAAAACTTCAAGAAACAGGTATGGGAGAATACAAATTGGACCTGAATCCCTCAATGACAAAGCTTCCAGTATCACCAAGATCATATGGGAAACCATCATCTAAATTCACACCTCTTGCAGTACAGGAACCAGAAGTACACAAAGCTACAGGTATGGTAAAGGCGTCTACGTCTTCTTCCTCCAATAACATAGAAGAGCAAGCAGTCTTAAATTGGCTCTACAAAGAAGAACCAGTAGACTCTGAGGTTAAAAATGTCAAGATATCCCCTGAACAGTATGGAAAAGGATATGAGTTCCTTACACAAATGGGATACAAAGGAAAAGGACCTCTGAATGACATAGGATGAGGAATCATCGAACCTATACCTATGGAGTTCCGCCTCACCAAAGATAAAATAGGATTGGGCTTTACTACTCAACCCAAAAAGATTACTCCAAAGAAAAGTCCACATTTTGAAGCAGAGAGTGTTAAAACAGATGACATTATCCCAGATCCATGGCTCTATGAGAGATTGCTACATGTGTTATCAAATATCTCAAAGCCAATACACTATAGATGTGTTATCATTTTGTTTTTCCAATCCAAATAATTCTCTCCATCAAACTTAGGGCTTTCTTTTTTGAAGTAAGACATCTGATCTAGCTTAAGTTGTTAAGCTTTTTCTCCAAGGCACTTGGCTCTGATACCAATTGTTAGAATATTCCCAAAGGATAACTGAGAGAGGGGGGGTGAATCAGTTATCAGTTACTTAAGTCCTTTTCTTTACTTCTTCAAATTTAGTATACAACAAAGTAAATGCATAATCAGATAACACAGTACTCAACACACAATTTGATTACTGGGAAACCAAATGGTAAAAACCCCAGTGGGAATTAGCACCCACAATAAACTATACTTGTTTATAGTAATCCATGTTAGAAGATATTTCAACCCTGTTAGGAGTTGTACAATACAATGCAATAAGTATAGTGACCTGGTTAAGGGTCGAACCCCGTTAGGAGTCTTTTACAAATAACCCTGTTAGGGCTGGTGGACTTACTGTCCAAAAGCTCACTGCTTGATGGTGAAGGCTACGACCTTCTGTATAATAGATATGCACTATATCTGATGATGAACTATAGAGTAGACCTTTTTTCTTGATCAGTTCCAGTGTATTAAAATCTTTCACTTCTTCTTCACATAGATCCTTGATGAATGAACCAACTCTGATAATTTGCTCTGTACATCTTTCTTCACATTTCGTATCATTCACACTTAGCGTATCATATTTGAACTAATATAAGTATCTTCTCCAAATTAGAAGGTCATGGTGGCTCTTAGAAACACTTCATCAATATCTTAGTCAGCTTAACTAAGCACACAAACAATATTAAGTCCACGCAAGTCAATGTTGAACAAACGCGACGCTTCACTGAGTCAGCCTCACCAAATTAATCATAACTATGCAATCATCTTAAAACATGTTTGGCACCTTTGGATTTATATCATCAACTCATAATTGATCATGAATATACACACGCATATCCTAAAGATAGGTGCAACTCATGAGACATTTTATATATGTCGGCCCTAAACCGTTATACTCCCAGAACTGTAACTGCTAATAACAGAATTGCTTAGCTTTACTGAAACATCATATCTGGGTCTGCATGTATGAACATAACATAATAAACATGTCAAAAACATGTATCTATCTAGGAAAGTCTTCATGTCATCATTCAGGTAAGTTCATACAGAATTACTACTGTGTATTATATGTTGTCACCAATGACAAACATATAATCAATCAACTACTCTGAATCAAATCTCCAACGTGTGGCAATTGGCAAGACCAGTTCAATTTTGAAGGAAAGGTTATTGATTGACAGATCTGATATGATTGGATGGCTAGAATTTTCCCTTAATGCAGGAGATGTTTGATGATTATTATTCAAGGAATCACATCGAAGTGATGTGTGTTTAGGATGGTCAGTGCAGGTTAGATAGGAATGGGTGTTTCTCTAGGCCACTAATGCTTTTCCACGTGGATCTCGGTGGGACCTGTAGTTTAAAAGCCAAGTTAAAGTAGAGGTCAGACAACTTTGTTTTCATCGTGTGGTTGGTGATTTTCCTGAAAGTAAAGGTGCTCGATAGATAGTGTTTGGGGAAAAGTGGCGAGGTACCACCTGTCCAGATCTTATGCCCAGGTAACTTAAAGTTGATCCATGACTATGTTTTAAAGTTGAATGGGGTTTTTTTCTCCACTGTTAATGTGGAGTCCCATGCTAGAAATAGCCTTTATAATTGTTTTTCAAAATTTTAAATGTATTCCTAGGGTTTTGGACCATGGTTGTGTTTTTCAAACTTTATGGGAGTGGCTCGAGGTCTTCTTCATCCTTGGTCAACTTTAATACTGTCATTTTGTGGCTGGGGTTATTTTCTATGGTCCTGATGGCATTTAATGTTGCATGGTGGTCTTTTATCACTTATGGTCTACTTCCTATTTTCAGATTTCTTTTCCCGCGTCATGGTTGTTCTACATTTAAGTTTAATATTATTTCTTGCACCCTGATGGGTGATGTGTTAGATCAGATCTTTTCATGATATTTTGGAGAATAAGGAATACATTAATTGTTGAGAAGGACTGTTGTAAGTCTCTTTTAAGTCTCTTTCTTTCCTCAGTGTAAGCATTCATAACTTTTGACCCTAAGTGTTGGTTCAAGAGTTTCAGTTCCAAGGATATAGTAGACTCATGTTAGACTGTATTAAAAAAATATAGAAGGTTCTTGTAATATTTTTCACATTATTGAATAGTGTATTTATTCAGTCATATTGATACAGAATTTTGACTCATCATACTTAATATAAGTATTTCTCAGTTTCAAGTCTCTTCATGGTGTTTACCTTATGATTTTTGGATCTTTAGTTTCATTACATAGAAGCTCTCTGTGTATATTTTTTCTTCCTTAGTTTTGATGTAGGATCAAATTGAATATGCTTTGGTTATAAGATAAATTCATTTGGTGCATCTGCAGAAGGATCTTATAAGAAGTGTATGGTCTGAGTTGCTTGTGTTTATGGCTATGAGTCTTTTCCATTAGGTTAGTTTCTATTTTTAGTATTTGCATTGAAGTATTGCCCAATGGATAAGGAAATGATCAAGAACTAGTATATATGTTTGCTGATATATTTTTGATTTGGTTTGGCTATATTCTGCAAATTTACATCAAAACCGTTACTAAATCCTTTCATATTCTTAGGGTTGTTGGTTGTATGTCTTACATGGTAATGGCGAGTCAATGAATGTCTGGTTAGCATTCAGTACTTTCTTATCATTATCTATTGTTTTATTCTAGATTATAAGCAATTTTAAAGAGTTAAATGTTATCTGGATTAGGTGTACCTTCATTGGTTTAACAGAGCCAGAAGTGTAGAGGGTATTCTTGTCCCTATAGTTGGTCTAGTTACCTTGCAAGTCTTTCATACTTGGAGCTAACCACTCCTAAAATTAGTCTCAAGGTATATTGGTGGCTTTCAAAGCATAAAAAATTTCAAACACCAACACATCTTATGTCGCACTTGGTCAAGACACGATCAACACATTTAGCATTCAACTTCAACCATTATGTAATGAACTTATTAAGTCCACCACCTTAATAAAACCCTAAAATAAAGTTAAAAAGCATCCCACTCAAATAAAATGTGCCAAACAACAAAACTACATGTACAAAGCATATTTCCAAGATTGCATCAACCTATATAATTATTTACTTATGAAATTGAGCCAAAGAGTCAAACACGTTTTGAACAAACACAAAATTCCTCTAGAATCTTCTCCACAAGGTAACTTTGATCAATGTGATGTGAGATCATCACCTCCAGTCATGAAGACATGTCACCAGATCATGACTTACTCATGTTTATTCACAACCACATCAATACTGATCATGGATTCAAGATCTACCATTGGTAGCTCAACAACACAAACACTTAACCTATTGAATAACACTGTCTCTTCTCACTGATGACTTATGCTTCACGTTGGTCACTCAAAGTAGTTGTGATTGCAACTATAGAATGTGAAAATAGTTGACCACCATATCCTATGACCATGTCATAATATATATCAGAGATTTGACAAGACATTCAAATCATCTATCACCTATCATTAATTATTCTAGCAGTTGTTCTATTATGCTCCAACTAATCACAAATCTCACATAAAATCACTTCAGTAGTAGCGGTCATGCATTTGACATCCAGAGACATACCTAAGTCTCCCTTAAAGCTAGAAACCACTGAAAGTCACTGAAACTCATAATTTATCATAAATATGCTTCACAACATACTAAGAACACAAATTCAATAGTTGATATCAATGACAATATGATATTTGATTATCCTGTAATCGAATCACTATGTCATCACCAAAACACACTTACCATCACTGCATAAGATATTCCAACAATCTCCCCCTTTGGAATTGGTGGAAACACTCTCATTCAACACTCCCTTTCTCACTTCAACATGATACATAATGGATAGAAAAAATTTCCACTCTTGTCTTTCAGTTGTTCTATAGTTACTCCCTTTTTCACTTATACATCTTCTCCTCTTCTCAATAAATCTTCTCCCCCTTTGAAAAAAAATGCCAAAGGTGCCAAATACTTCTAATATCTTCTCTATAGTAATTGACTAACTAAAGCACATCACTCCAGAGACTTATCCCCCTAAGGAGTAACTCAAAACATCAACCCACACATAAAAATATTCTATAAATACACTGGGATTGATGGAAACACTCTCATTCAACACTATCTTTCTCACATCAACATGATACATAATGGATAGAAAATGTCTCCACTCTTGTCTTTCACTTGTTCTATAGTTACTCCCTTTTTCACTTAGACATCTTCTCCTCTTCTCAATAAATCTTCTCCCCCTTTGAAAAAAATTCCAAAGGTGCCAAATACTTCTAATATCTTCTCTACAGTACCTGACTAATCAAAGCACATCACTCCAAAGACTTCTCCCTCTAAGGAGTAACTCAAAACATCAACCCACACATAAAAATATTCTATAAATACACTGGGATTGATGCAACTGCATCTTGTTTTAATTAAGAGAAGATAGGGGAATGACCCCTAACCTGCCTCTTAGATACTCAAAAGTATACTTAGACAATGGTTTAGTAAAAATACCAAAACCTTCTCCTTAGTTGGCACATACTCCAACCTTACTTCCTTTTCATGTACCTGTTCTCTAAGAAAATGATATTTGATAGCTATATGCTTAGTCTTAGAGTGCATCACCGAGTTCTTTGAAATGTTAATAGAACTTGTATTGTCACAATAGATAACCACCATTTTAGCTACCTTATCCTATATTCCATCTAGGATCTTCTTAATCCATACTATCTAAGTACAATTAAGCTTCAGTTGTTGATTAAGATATACAATTCTTCTTCTTGCTTGTCCAAAATATAAGCCTATCTCCTAAAAATAATGCACCTCCACTTGTGCTCTTTTGATCATCAACATTACCTTCCCAGTCAGCATTAGTAAACACCTTCAAAGATAAATTACCTTAAAGTCCATACCAAATACCATAATCTTTAGCCCCCTTAATATATCTGAAGATTCTCTTCACTGCAACCATATATGATTCCTTAGGATTAGAAGAAAATCTAGCCACTAATCCAACTACTTGTGCTACATACGGTCTAGTGTGTACCAAAAACTATAGCTTACCGATCATGGACATGTAAAGTGTCTCATCTACTTCTTTAGAATCATCTTCCTTTGACAATTTTCAACTAGTTACGATACGGGTACCAACCGGTTTTGAGTCCTCTAGTCCAAAAGTCTTTAGTATCTCCCTTAAATATCTGGGATGGCTTATGTAGATAACATTTTTCATCTATTGAACTTGAAATCCAAAGAAGAATTTGATCTCAGAAATCATAGACATCTTGAATTCTTTCCTCATCTCATCTGTAAATGATCTGCTCATCTCTTCATTTCCATGAAAAAATGATATCATCTACAAATATCTCTACAATTAGCAATATGTCATCTTTCTCAGTCTTCAAATGCACATATCTGTTGTCACTTATGTTGAAAAAAACAAGTTGAATTAGATATGAGTACAATCTCTCATACCATTCCCTAGGTTCTTGTTTCAATCCATACAAGGATTTTTGTAATCTACACACCATTTTCTTACCATTAGATTTAGCAAATCCTTCAGGTTGTTCAATGTATACCCCTTCTTCCAAAATACCACTAAGAAAAGTTGACTTTGTTAGGATTAAGTAATATTGACAGGGAGGGTGAATCAATATTACAACACTTTAATTTCAAACTTAAAAATTTCAAGCTTAACCATGCAATTACTGAAATAAGAATAACATACACATAAAGTAAACAACTCATAACACCCTGATTTGTTCACGAGGAAACCCTAGCCAAGGGAAAATCCTAGTAGGGATGATACCCACAAATGATGCACTAAAACATTATAGCGTCCATGTTAGGAGACCTAGCCTTGTTAGGAGATAAATATCACATTTAGTATATATCCCTATTAAACGATAGAAACCCTATTAGGGGTATACAAGGAGCTCATTGCTCTTTAAAAAAAATCTGTCTATTATAAATATCTATCAATATGAACTATTACAAGAATATGATATGCTCAAGTAGTCCTAGTTAAATCTCACAACATCTATTGTCTGATTCTAACATCACAATACATCTACACACACCACACATATCTTTGCATCACAAAATAACTTTACTTATATACTCGATCTCAAAATATTCTTCCAGTTGGCTCACAAGTACATCACAAAATGTGTCCAAAACTTAACCAAATAGACAATACATAGTCAAAAATAATATATAAAAAAAATGGTAGGACCCAATCCAAATCCAAAGTAGCACTTCTAGATTGCACAAAATATCCCCTTAATCATCACGAACACTAATCTTCCATGTATCACTACTGCACTATCTTTGTAATGCCTCGTCAGGGAACCCAAGAAAGATTAACCTAAACATGATACTATGTTTGCAGAATAATTTTTTTTTTTAAATTTTACATAAAGAGACATACATTAATGCGGAATAAAATACCATTTATACACATGTCTTACATACACATAGATTACATGACTCAAGGGTTCCATGACGTTGAATTACTTAAAGCAAAACACAACTAACCATATAACAAAGAATTCCATTTGAATAGATAAATAAAATACAACTTACATAACCATAATTAAAAACCTCATGGATAACCATGAAACCACCATAAACTCACATCCACTGCACATGTCACAGGGTATGTGGTAATCACTCTAATCTACATAATATACAATTTCCAGATTAGGTATCACATGTGATACACTAATACAAGATTTACAATAATGAAATTACATAATAAATGATGAAGGAACATAAAGAGCTCTTCTGCAAAGAACCATCAAGCACCTAGTACAAGGACGTCGAATCTCAATGGGTAAAGAATCACTACCACCCATCCGTGTGGAACCACAAAGGTCCAGCCCACCGCATTGAGGAGATAACAATAGACCCCAGTCAGATATCCAAACCAATAAGGAATAACCACTAAGCAAGGGATCTTGATAGCTCTCTAAACCAAGTGTACTACACATCATGAAAGGTAAGACTACTAATCTAGAGGAAATTGACATACATAGGAAATCTAGACTGTGTAAAGGAAGGTGTCATCATGTACGTCTAACCCTTAAGTTTTTCCCTAGCAATCCCAATGGATTCCGACACTTAAGTGACCATACACGAAGCCAATGACCTCTCAGACTGACAAGGCCACTAACTATGCTACGTACCCCCCTAGGAAACTAACATCTTATCATGACCATCTTAGCCTATACTAGCACTCAAGCATGGGTGATGACACATATTATTAATTCATTTTAATATCTCTCAATATGTATTTAGTTATCACTTATAAAGAAAACTCCACAATAAGAAATCTAGTAGTCACTTATGAACACAGAACTTATTGCAAGCCACCCCCTACTACACATCTAGGTAACCTACCCTAGGCCCACTGATCCTACAAAGATCTAGCATAGGTCCAAACCCAAGTATACCCAAATCCAGTATCCCACACATCAGGAACAGTCACATATAGGTACACAATCAGATAACAAGATCGAAAAGGGTTACATGGTCAATTCAGGATAATAAATCCCAAAAGCACACACACCAAAGAATAAACAATCAACAAGTCTCTAGGACTCATACCCAGCCTTTGTAACACCCTAGGTCATCTAATGCCCCCAAAATAACACATTTAAGTAAAAGAGAACCATAAGCATGCATGAAACAAAACGTCCTAAAGGACTGAAAAGTGAACATAAACAAACAACATTTGCAGTTAACTCAACTAGGAATATTACTCAAAACTCAAAATCTAATGAGAACCACCACTTAACAAATTTAATTAAGTAATGCCACTCATTCTATTTCAAGATACACATGTTATAAATCAATTACAATATAAAATACTCCTATTTATGAATTGATTATAACATGCATTAATTATATCACAATTAAATAAAATGTAGATTTGAAAATTAACTACAATATATATCGTTCATATAAAAACAACCCATAACACAAATTAATTTAGAAATTTGTATCCATTATAACATTATAATTAACAATGATATATATATATATATATATATATATATATATATATATATATAAATTAATAACCATATGTTAATTAAGATTAAACCACATGTTAATTAGAATTAACAATAAACATATTAATTAGATAATCAACATATTAATTTAAAACCTAATATTAAACATATCAATTAAGAAATTAATATTAAACATATTAAATTAATTTAAAAAATGAAATTTCTTATAATTAAAAATTTAAAAGAAAAAAAAAACTAAATTAAATTTTAAAGTTTTTAAATTAAATAATTTTTTTTAAACAAAACATTGGGGAGGGGGAGTGGGCCCTCCGTACCCCGCGGTATTAACCGTAGCCCAAAAAAGGTTGCAATTGCCAAAGCAGTTGGCTACCCTTTGGGGTGGCCATGCTGCCTATGGCACCGCGGGCCCCTCAGGGTACGCATAACTATGCTGACCCCCTGGCTGCCAGCTTTGGGGGGTGGGGATGGGGTCCCACCTCCCAACAAAAATTTTAATTTAATTTTTTTTAAAATTTTTTTTTTGAAAAAATCATTTTCCCAATTGTTTTTTTTAATTTTTTGGACAAGTATATATATTTTTTTAATAATGAATTTCTAAAAATGGAAATAATAAGGTAGAATTTTTCTTTTTGTCTTTACCTTGTTTTTTCGTCCTTTCTGGGTAACTAAACTTTTGACCAGTGAAATTAATTTTTTTCCAAGCCTGTATATTTTTTTCCAGGGAGCTAAATTTTTCAACTTATTTAATTTTTCAAGGGAATTTTCAAAGAGAAGATTTATTTATTTATCCCATATAGTTGAGACTATAGTACAGATTAATTTATTGATTTATAGGAGAACTATAACGAATTTTCTCATGAAATTTTACCAGCATTTCCCTACTATGCCAAGACTAAATAAAACATGAAAAATTCAAATCTATGGGTTTTCTAAATACCCAAAAATATGAAACCCCTAATACACCATCTATAAGAAAAAATATCAAATATGCATCCATCCAATCATAGAAAACTTCAGATTTTGCAAAATTGAAAACAATATATGGAGAAGCAAAAAACCAACCTTGGATCCAATGCAAGAACTAAAGAAATGTGTTTTTGAAGATGAAAGGAAACTTGAAGACCTCTAACCCTGATTCAACCACAAATTTGAGATCCACGAAGAACCAAGCACATGCAAGCAAGAAATCACTTGAATCTCCCAAAACAACAAGCAACCACAACAATCCTCAATCCTTCAAAAATCTCAAATCACCAAGAGCTCTCCAAAATGCAAAACTTGTTATGAGAAAATGAGACGATAATTCTCCTAAAGAGAATCAACTTCCCCTAATTGTGCAAACCCTCATGACAACTCCCCATTCAATCCCTAAAATGACAACTTAAAATTGAAAGTAATTCAAAATTAAATAATTAAAATATCCTTTATTGCCACAACTCAACTTTGACTCCTAATATCTAGTTGAAAATTTTGAATTTGAAAATACTCTTTCAACACATTCATGCACATGTAACTAATAAAATATTGAATTAAATAAATTAAATATTTATGTCACAATAATACATGCAACCAAATATTTAATCATTTAATTAATCATATAAGCACATTTACTTTAATTTTCAATTAAATACTTAATTAAATCAAAATATTAAAATATTTAAATTTAATTAATTATTTCAAATAAACATAAGATATAATTAAATATTTAATTCAACTATAATCTATTAAATTATTAAAACATAGAAAATCATTCAAAACCCAATAAACCATCTTAAAGCAATCACATGCAAAACAAACATACTCAAGGGGTATTCAAATTCTTGTCAACTAGATGAATTTGGATAGGGTAGTCAAACTAAAACTCATCCAACATTAGGATGATTAGGCTTAGGTTAGGGTTTCAGATCTGTATGTTACCTCCCCTCTTTACCATTGAGATGAATATTTATGTGCAAACTCACTACTGCCAATTTAGGGAAGACGATGCCCTATACCTGCAATCCTATCATCAAAAGAACACACATGTATATACAGTATAATATCACAACAATGATAGGGATCAGTCGAACATGTGGATCTCACGGAGGCAAGTTACTATTTCTCTGTCCTCTACCACGACAACACATCAACATGCTAACAAATACAATAAATATGATAACCATACACATGCAAGTATGGGTTAAGTACATCATAGTCAAAACATAAATCATCACATCATGATAATATCCATAACATCATAATCATGAATTACCATCAACTGAAATAATAATAGCTCTCATGAAAATTAGCCTAAAATAATTTGGCCAATCAACTGAAAACCAATGCCTAAAGGAGTACGACATCATAAACTGAAAGCAAAATATGAGTGGGTATTACATCCACCCCCCTAGAATTAGGCTTACTCTTGGAAGCCCATAAATAAGTAGGGATATGAATCCCGTAATCTAGATACATCCTCTCAAGTCACTGAAGACTCATCATTTGGGTCCCATTGGACCCTTACCTTCTCTATGGTGCGACCCCTAAGGGTCACACCCTGCTACTCCAGAATACGTATTGGCTCCAAAGCCAGCTGCCCGTCCTCAACTTGTAATGCATTCCAATCAAGTACATGCATAATATCAAGAATATATCTCCTAAGAACTGAAACATGAAAAACATCATGGATGCGCGAAAGGCTAGGTGGCAAAGCAAGTCAATAAGCAACTGGTCCTATCCTCTCTAGGATCTCAAACGGTCCCACAAAGGAAGGTGCCAACTTCAAACCCTTTCCATAATGGATCTGACTCTTCCATGGGTGCACTATAAAGAACACTCTATCTCCAACTACAAACTGCCTATCCACCCTGTGAGAATCTGCATACTTCTTCTATCTATCCTGTGTAGTCACTAAATGCTCACGAATCTACACTACCTGTTGCTCCATGTCCCGAAGCATCTCAAGACCAAGAATAATACGGTCCTCCAATCTATCCTAGCTCAAAGGAGTATGACAAGGACAAACATACAATGCCTAAAAAGGTGCCATGCCAATAGAACTATGATTTCCATTATTGTATGAAAACTCCACTAGGTACAAGTAGTCCTCCCAATGAGTCTATCTATCCATGAAATACATCCACAACATGTCCTCAAGAACTTGGTTCACCCACTCTGTCTATCCATCAATCTCAGGGTGATACGCTGAACTTAAATTGAGCTGAGCACCAAGATCATGCTATAATGATGTCCAAAAATCTCAAGTAAAAACAAGATCTTGATCTGATATAATACAGAGAGGAATGCCATGAAGTCTCATTATGTCTTGCATGAAGACTCAGGCTATAGAAGCTATTGTATATGATGATCTCATAGGTGAGAAATGAGCCACCTTGGTTAACTGATCAACGGTCACCATGATAGCATCATGTCTGCGAGGAGTCATAGGAAATCCAACTATGAAATCCATAGAAATAATATCCCACTTCCAAGATGGAATGAGATTCGGCTGAAGAATCCCTGCTAGATGCTGATGATCTGCCTTGACCCTCTGACACTCTAAACATCTAGCCACAAAGTCTGCTATATCCCTCTTCATACCAACCCAATGATAGAGCTGAAAAAGATCTGTGTGCATCTTCTTAACACCTAGATGTGCCAAATAGGGTGCATGATGAGCCTCAAATAACACTAATATATGCAAATCATCCAATGGTGGTACATAGATCTGGATCATATGACACAATAAACCATCTGAATCCAAAACATAACTAGAGAATCTACCCTCTAATGGTCTCCTTGACTCTATCTTTGTCTTCACCTCCTGATACAAGGTATCTCTAGGAAGTGACTGGAGTATCCTACTCCTCAAGCCCACACTAAGAGTCAATTCTAGAATGGCCTATCGCTTGTGACTCAATCCATTTGCAATTACATTCTCCTTGCCCTGAATATACTTTATCTCAAAGTCATATTCGCAAAGGAACTTCATCCACCTTCTCTATCTAGCATTCAGATTAGGCTAGGTAAAGATGTACTAAAGACTACTGTGATCGCTACGAAGCTCAAACCAATGTCCCAAAAGAAAGTGTCTCCACCATACCAATGCATGGACAACCATAGCTAACTCCAGATCATGAGTAGGGTAATTAAGCTCATGATCCTTGAGTTTGTGAGACTCATAGGTAATCACTTGCCCATCTTGCATGAGAACTTATCCAATACGCTCTAATGATGCATCAAAACACACTACAAAATCTCCCACTAGATCAGGCATATCTAGGATAGGTGCACTAGTCAAACACACCTTAAGGCTCTGAAAATCCTCTTCACACTTCTTTGTCCAAACAAACTTCTTCCCTTTCTGCTGAAGAGAAGTAATAGGGTGTGCCACCCTAGAGAAGTTCTTCACAAACCTATGGTAGTATCCCACAAGACCCATGAAGCTATGTACCTCAAACACATTAGTGGGTGCTGGCCACTCCACAATAGCTTGAATCTTCAAAGGATCTACTGAGATACCTTCTCCAGAAATAACATGACCAAGATATTGTACCTCTGACTGAAAGAAATCACACTTAGCCAGATTGGCATAAAGTTGATTCTTCCTAAGGCACTGTAAAACCTGTTGAAGTTGTTCTTCATGCTCCTCTATGGATCTAGAATAAATCAATATATCATCCAAGAAGATGAGCATAAAGTGATCAAGGTACTCTCGAAATACTCCATTCATCAAACACATGAATGCCGATGGAGCATTCATCAAAAAGGAACCACTGTGAACTCTTAGTGTCCATAGCATGTATGAAATGTTGTCTTGTGGATATCTACATCCTCAATCTACAACTGGTGGTATCCTAACTTAAGATCAATTTTAGAGAACACCTTGGCTCCCTTGATCTGATCAAATAAGTCATCTATGCATGGCAATAGATATCTATTTTTGACCGTTACCTTGTTCAACTATCTATAGTCGATACACAAGCATAATGATCCATCCTTCTTCTTGATGAAGAGAAAAGGTGCTCCCGAAGGAGATACACTAGGGCAGATGCTCTCCTTTTACAACAACTCCTCCAAGTGCAGTTTCAGCTTACTCAACTCATGAGTAGCCATCCGAGATGGTACTCTAGATATAGGCTCTGCTCTAGGTACAAGGTCTATGTGGAAGTCTATGTCATGCTTCGGTGGCATACCTGGGATCTAACTAGGGAATACATCAATGAAATCCTATAATATAGGATGATCCAATGTCTTGAATTCACTCTCCATACCATCTATCTCATACATAGATGCTGCAAACATCTGACAACCCTTTTACATACATCACTTCAGTTGCATAATGGATACCATGTGAAGGGATATGGGTCAAGGAATCCCCACAATGCAACACTCCTTACCATCATCATCCTTGCAAAGGATGGTTTTCCATCTACAATCAATATTAGCTCCATAAGGTCCCAACCAATCCATTCCTAAGACAACCCCATATGATCCCAAAGGAATCACATGAAGGTCAACCGAGGTAATGAACTTCCCTAGGTTTAGTTCACAATTATGAACCAAGGAATCTGTAGCTACCCTAGCCCCTGAGGAAAGTTCCACTTGCCAACCTAATGCTTCCTTTGCTGCCACTAGCCCACAACACTCAACAAGAAAAGGTGATATAAAAGAGTTGGTCGCTCCTGAATCAAACAATATAGAAATAGAGGTACCTCAAATAGTACCTAAAGTGTCAATGACTATCCCCTAATGTTTTTCCTATCTATGATCCATGGAGGAAAAAACTCTATGTGATACCCTTCCTACTGTACGCTCTGAGGCTACTAGCCTCTATGGAGAGTATTGTGATACTTTATGTAGACAATTCACTACAATGTGGCCAAACTAACCACAGGTGAAACATCTTGTGCCTCTAAAATTGCCTCTCCCATTGGAGGGCAGACTGCTAGACACTCCCTCTTCTCACACTAGGTTGTGTGCTCTAAGTTGGATGGTTGGACTGATTATGGCTATTATGCTATCCACTCTTGATGTTCTTACCACTCTAGGAAGGAGGTACATCCTTCTACTGTTGCTACTACTGGTTCTAGCTCTAGTTCTGATTACCTCTGTAATAATTGGATGGCTTCTTGAAGTTCCCAATGCCTTGCAACTGGTTACCTCTATAGCCTGCTCCAGAAGCTCCACTAGTCTAGCCACCTTGTCGACCTCCATGTCCTGCTGCCAAGTTAGCCTCCACTAGAGTGACTTTAATAACTGCAGCTCAGAGGTTCGTAGGCTCAAAGAGATTTATGTCCCCTATGATGCAGGCACTAAGCCCTCGTACAAAGTGTTGTACCATTAGTGCTGAGTCCTGGCTATATCCAGCGTATTGTTTGAGCTCATAAAAATGATGCTCATACTTCTCTACTGTCAATGTCAGTTGTCTCAGATTATGAAACTCGTCAGCCCTCTGTTGTCTCAACTAATCAAATAGGAACCTCTATCTAAAGTTCTCAAGAAAGAGTTCCCAGGTAATAGTGTCCATACGGAGACCTAGCTTCTCTTCCTCAATCTTCCACCAGATAGCCACAAAATGTGTCAACTACATCATGACATATCTCTCTTTAGTATTTCTACTAAAGGGATGCATCACAAAGACTCTATCCAAAGCTATCAACCAAGTCTCTATCTCCAAACCAAATTCCTCTCCATTGAAAGGGATAACCTTCCCTCTCATCAGGTCCCTCACATGGTTGGCTGGTACCACTACAGGGTCCATTGTAACTATCCTCCCACGAGGGCTCCTAGACCTCTCCCTTTGTCTCTCCTCATGAAGGGAGTGGTGAGATACATCCTTCTCCACTCTAGCTCTCTTAGGAAGGTGATCTAGGATAGCCTAAAGTATCTTTCTAGTATCCAATCCTCCAGACTCATCCTAACCCTCTCTCCTCTGATCACCTCTATCCTTCTCCTAACTAACCTCCTTCCTCACATTTGTGGAGGGTCTAGGATGCCTACCTCCCCCATGGGCACAAGACCCACCTCTACCATGGGCACCTGACCCACCTCTGCCACAACCTCTAGCAGCTCTTGTTTCAGGCATGATACCTAAAACAAACAGAGATAGATACAACATTCACCACAAAGCTTGAAACATAAATTAAAGAATGAATATAACCATAAAGAAATAATTTGAAAACAAATTTGTTGTATGTCTATATTTTAGTTTCAAGTTCAAGCTAGACACACCCTAATGGGTGTACAAGTCCCAGAGTTCCCAGTATAGAAACTAGGGCTCTGATACTAAATGTAACGTCCTTCCAGGGAACCCAAAAGAGATTAACCTAAACATGATACTATGTTTGAAAAATAATCTTTTTTTTAAAGTTTACATAAAGAGACATACATTAATGTAGAATAAAATACCATTTATACACATGTCTTACACATACATAGATTACACGACTCAAGAGTTCCATGACATTGAATTACTTAAAGAAAAACACAACTAACCATATAACAAAGAATTCCATTTGAATAGATAAATCCAATACAACTTACATAACCATAATTACAAACCTCATGGATAATAATGAAATCACCATAAACTCACATCCACTGCACATGTCACAGGGTATGTGGTAATCACTCTAATCTACATAATATACAATTTCCAGATTAGGTATCACATGTGATACACTAATACAAGATTTACAATAATGAAATTACATAATAAATGATGAAGGAACATAAAGAGATCTTCTGCAAAGAACCATCAAGCACTTGGTACAAGGACGTTGAATCTCAATGTGTAAAGAATCACTACCACCCGTCCATGTGGAAACACAAAGGTCCACCCCACCATGCTGAGGAGATAACATTAGACCCCAATCAGATATCCAAACCAATAACAAATAACCACTAAGCAAGGGATCCTGATAGCTCTCTAAACCAAGTGTACTACACATCATGAAAGGTAAGACTCACTAATCCAGAGGCAACTGACATGCGTAGGAAATATAGACTATATAAAGGAAGGTGTCATCATGTACGTCTAACCCTTAAGTTTTTTCCTAGCAATCCCAATGGATTCTGGCACTTAAGTGACCATACACAGAGCCAATGACCTCTGAGACTGACAAGGCCACTAACTATGCTAGGTACCCCTCGAGGAAACTAACATCTTCTCATGACCATCTTAGCCTATACTAGCACTCAAGCATGGGTGAGAACACATCTTATTAATTCATTTTAAAATATCTCAATATGTATTTAGTTATCACTTATAAAGTAAACTCCACAGTAAGCAATCCAGCAGTCACTTATGGACATGGAACTTATTGCAAGCCAAACCCTACTATACATCTTGGTAACCTACCCTAGGCTCACAGATCCTACAAACATCTAGCATAGGTCCAAACCCAAGTATACCCTATATCATCTTAAAATTGAAGCACTTCAATTTTGATAGGTTTAGCACCCTCATTTTGTATGTTTGCATATTAGATTTGCATTTAGGATACATTTATGCTTGATTCTACATGATTAGGTGAAATTAGGGTTAGGATCTTATGGATCCTCCTAGATTTCCCTCTCCATGGCTCTTTTATCTAGGTAGGACCTATGTATTGGTCCTATTGGGCCTCATCCTACTCTCTCTCTAGGCCTCTAGGCCTTCTTAACATTCTATAATATTCCCTCACCTTCTTAGGTCCCCGACTAGCCTGGGTATCCCACAGATACTTTCTGGTGACCTGCCTGAATCCTCAAGTCAGGGTTGAGGTTAGCCTTGACCTAGGTTAGGGTTGAGGTTGACCTTGACCTAGGTTAGGGTCAAATTCAACCTTAACCTAGGTCAAGGTCAAGGTCGACATAGACCTATGTCAGGTGTTGGTCCCCGCTTTCAAATTTGGAGCTTATCAAGGTCTGGAACTTAAAATAGGTCCCCAGGCTCAGATGCGGAAGTGTTTTCTCTGATATTTGAATTAATATATTCCCTCCTTGGTTGGTGATTGTAATTAGTCCATTATTTGAGGTGAAATTTGAATTTGGGTCCCTTGCATTGCCCTAGGAGGCCTACATTGAGATCTCTATATAAACACTCTTTTGCCTTCATTTGATCATGAAAGGAAATCAGGAGATGAAATGATGAAAATATGATGCAAAAAATAATGAGGATGATATAGAAGGACAAGCTAGGAGGACATATCATATTTCAATCAAGCAATTTTGAGGACAAGCTATGGTGGGCCTTCATTGAAGCAAGAAGGCACTCTCTTTTCTCAACACTCAAGCATTCAAAGGACATTATCATGGGGTAGAAATTATGGATTGTGAGTTGATGGGAATACTTTAGCCTTGGGGGCTTGGTATGCTTTCTTTGTCATATTCAAATCTATGCATTGCTTTCTCATTTCTATGTTA